>APFE031501196.1:23906-61603 GCA_000404065.3 Pinus taeda
AAGGGTTAAAATACTACTTCCTAATTCTAATAATAGTGTTTTTACAAAATTGTAGGATACGGTTCTCAAATGACCGTCCTTTTTCTAATCTAAACAAAAAAAAAACAACAAAATACTAAAAATAAGCTACTTCCCTTTTCTGAATTTGGTCCTTAAAACTGAAAGTGTTCAGCATGGATTTGAGAAGAGTCGGTTGGCCGACTTCTGCGCTGAGCTGGGCTGCGAAAACGAAATCTATGAGAGCTGGCATTACTTTCTCAGCTGAGTTTATGATGCATTTCACAGTCATCCATTGACTGTGTGGCTTGACTAAGTATGCCCAATAGCACTCCCAATTCAACCTGTTTAATGCCTGGATCGCTTTTCCCTTCTCCTGCGCCTTCTGTTTCCATTCTGCCTCTATTCGTGACTTGTCTGGTAGGTATCCCAGGGTGGTCTCTGTGATTAAGTTGGCCCTGTGTAAATTTTCATTTACACAGTCTATAAGAACGCTCGCCTGTGTCGCTGCTGCCTCTGCTGCCTGTTCTTCCTGCCTGATTTGATCGTCCCATTTGTTAAAGAGCAATTCTTTATGGCTTTTGTTTATTCTAGGCGCATTTGCTCTCTTACCTTCCTCTCCATCCTGCCAAGCTAGGTACTCTGTCACTCGTCTGTCAACCTGGTCGTAGTCACTTCGCAAGTCTGTCACTTGATTGGTGAGTTTATTGCTCAGCTCGCAATATTGACTCCACTGCGATATTTTACGTCCCAACTCTTTCTTTTGCTGCAGGAGTTGCTCATTTAAGCCAGTAGACCCTGAAACAAATTCGGCAAGCTTGGGCTCGTCCTTGTGTATTTCTTGTAAAGCTTGCAACTGCTTTCCTTTTTCGTCTAGGTTTCTTTGATAGCTTATCTTCATTTGCTGAAAATCTTCTTGTAGTTTCTCGAGTTGTTTGGACGCTTCAATACTGGCATTGGCTTGTTGTAGCTGTTGTTGTAGTAGCTGTATTTGGTTTTCTTCGTCCTTCAATAGTTTCTGGACTTCAGACGCCTTGTCGATAGTCGCAGAAGCGTATGCTCCTGCAATCTGAGACAACTTCGTGAGATTTTCTGTCGGGTTGCTGTTAGGGTCTTTCCATAAGACGTCTAAATGTTCAGCGTCTTGTGACAGCGTATTCTCCAGCTTTCTCTTCTTTCTTTGTCTCCTCACCACTGCTTTATGTTGGGGACTATAGAATACATCCAGTGGGGAAATTTCCTCTACACTAAGTAGAAGCTCAGAAGGTGGAGTGATATGACTGTGCTCCGTTTCTGAGACACTACCGACCATGGTTGAAACCATTTCCTGCGCTACCTGTGCATCGCTCACAGGTGTTCTTGGGACTTGCCCTTCAAGGTTGATTAGCTCGTTGAAGTTTTCCCATTCTTTATCGAGCTCCGTCGTGACGAGTGGCGATTTAATGACGGGAGGAGGGACATCTCTTGGTGGGGAGGCGATAACTTGTAGTTGCGACATTGCACTTGACTGAGCTGTATCCTTGGCTGTTTCTTCGCCTTTCCCTTGGTCGCTTGCAGACTTCTTAGAACGTTCAGGTGTTCCTTGAGCAGCGTCAGATTTGGATTTGGAAGTACTGGAGTTCCCGCTGAGGCTGACACTGGGAGTAGGCTCCCTTGCGAGCAGTGCCAGCTTTTCTAGGGGGACACTGGCTAGCCTTCTTTCTCTGAATAACAAAAATCTTTGGAGGTCATCTGGGGATAACCTTGACTTAGCTTCTTGCAAAACTTCCTGGAATGAACTTTTATTTTGAAACAAGTCATCAAATAAATCTTTCTTTCCGGCGAACACTTTTATCCTGACACTTATAGTGAAATCATGGGCAACATTATTTAGGTCAAAAGGTCGAGCGGGGAATTTAAATAATTGTAGAGACGTCACGTTCCCTACTTCGGCAAAAGCATGTCCTACATCGAACAATGAGAAGGCCCCACAAGCTACAGGAAACTGAGGCCATATGGCCTTCTTCTTATCTTTTAGCTCTTTGGTTAGGCCGCCTTCTGAGCAAGTCTGGTAGGCAATTTCCCTAGCCAAAAGCTTGTTGGGGACATACAGAGGTAGGACATGTGGAGGTACAGTGCTCCCAAACACTCTAATATAAGTGAACCATTCTTCCCTGAACCATCTTGCGACGGGGATGATGTCTATTTGTGCTTCGGGTGAGCACCTCGGGGGTTCTTCACCATACATCATCCTATATAGGGGTAAGATGAGTTCGTGGCAAATCTGATAGAAGTGAGGGGCAAACTGTGAATGCCATAATACTTTGTGATAAACATGAATAGGTGACGGGTCCTGGGTAGTCCATTTCCAACCCATAGTTGGAAATTTAGATACATAGCAAATAGAATCCATAATGTAAGCAGATAGATAAAAAGGAGGATAGACCCTTTGTGACATGGATCTCTTAGACCGGTAATTCATGACAGCAGTGTATAAATTATCAGAAAATATTTTGGCCCAATCCACGAGATCGGAATTTGTGGCAGCGTCTATGAGTGGTAGCCATTCAGACGAAAATTTATTTATGTATGGCATCCCAAACAGCCTGCACAGCATGGCCGCAGCAAAACAATATGGGGAGGTGAGGGAACCAATACTGTACATACCATTTTTGTCCCTTTTTAGCGGCTCCTCTCTTCTGGTCCATTCTTTAGTGGTTTATGCCAGGTTTGGGTTTTCTGCTACAAATTTCTTGACAAAATGCGTGTTGTAGGTTGTCTGAGGCTCAGGAAGATGATACATAAGCTTTAAGTCTTGCGCGGCGAATGATCCTATGAGCCCATGTCCTGGAGCCTTGAATTGTCTGCCTTATAACTCTGCATTGTCAAGTATCCATCTGATCATATATGTATACGGAAAAATCTTGGGTCTAGCTACTATTCGGTGAAGAAATGAACAAGCCAGCTCTTCTAAGGATGCCTCGGAAGAGTTTTGTGATCCCGCGGTGCTATCAACCTTCATTACTTTAGGATTTTCCTCCTCCAGCAGCCTATACATGCCTTCCTAGGTCGAAATTCCTGCGTCCCTGTTGCATGTAGTGTCTGTGTACAAGGGTACCATCTCCTTCACCTTTTCCTTCGTCTTGGAGCCTTGGGCTTTATGTTTCTTTCCCATTTGCTCCTGCGTTCAGATTTTGAATCTTCTTATCTCTTAGTTCCTGCAAATTACGAGCGAAGTGGAAATGACTGATTGAGAAAGGTGATGGGAGAGTTTTAAATGCAACAGATATACCAAATATGCCACCTTACGTGAAACAATTCTTTAGCAAAGCACGCGTCTTTATTTCATTAAATAACTGACAACTAATCCACTTACTATCATTAAAAGCGCATGATTTGGGGTCAGATTATGGTAAGCGACTTTTCTTTGAATGGCGTGCCCGAAGGATTCACGATTAAATGATTCATGATTTGCTTTACGTTACATTGAAGATTGTGGCATCGCAAGGCGCGCTAATCGCAAATTGCCAGATCGCAGAATGCGCCATCGCGGCGATTGCAATATCGCAGGTCACAACATCGTGGGTCGCAGGAGTTTGATGTTTGTTAAGTATTGCCATTCATTTCTGTGATGTGCGATCTTGCGATCGGTGTTATCGCAGATCGGCAGATTTGAGGTTTTTCCTTATGAACATTACTTACTGCGATGCGACGTTAGGCTTAACGTGGGGGGGCCTTGTGCATTAATGCAATTTTTTAAAGACCTTTACCTTATCGTAGACTTAGGTAAAAATATTCGAAAGACCGTTCTAAGACTACGATGCTAGCTTTATTTTGAAGAAGGAAAATTTGATTTTTCTCAAAATTAAACTAGGGGTCCCCATTCATTTAGCATTTTGGACAAATACTAGAATGAAAAGGGGGGGGGGGTTGTTGCTGGCCACAACAGGTCCAAAGATGAAATATCATCATTCAAGAAGCTTAAGAAAGGAGGTTTTTGATGAGTATAGGAACTTCCTTTCTAAGAACCATAGGTACCAAAGTACTAAAAACATCTTCTCAAAGGGAAAAAAGAGACTGGATTAAGACCACAGATAATCACACCTCGTGCATGGAATTTGCAATATAATAGAGTCTCTTAAGGTATGGATAAAATTTTCTATGTATCAATATACATGATATGTTTGGATTATTTTATATTTTTATGGCATTTTAGTCATTGTACTAATTAATAGGCTATATTGTTGTTATAATATCTTTAACTATGATTCACATTGTAGGTCATCAATGCATTAATAACAGGGCACTTCCACGAGGAATGAAAAGTTATCCAAAGCAATTCAATAGACTCCCCTGCTATGAGCACCTAGAAATTGTTCATTTGTTTGACACAATGCACACCATGAAGAATGTAATAAAGACCTTATGGCGAATATTAGATGGAAGGAGAGATAAAGAAAAAATTGTCAAGATGTTTAATGACATTAAGGAGGCCAATCATGCATTGAAAAGCGTGACTCATTCAAATAGCGACGGAGACAGCCAAAATATAAGCTCCTTTCCATGGTTATTAATGAAGCAAAAAAGCAAGGATTTTAAAGAGGTTATTGAAAAAAAATAAATTTCCAACTGGATTTTCTTCAAACATAAAGAATATCTTAACAAAAAAAGGTGATTTAGGTGGGGTAAAAACTCATGATTGGCATATGTTCATTAAGGTAATTATTTTGGTGTATATATTTATACATTGGTGAAACATCTTGTTAGTTAGTGTTTTTGCATACTAATTGGGAATAAATATTGATCGATCATTATTTTTGTTATAGTATGTTCTACCTCTATCTCTCCTAGAAAATTTTGATAACAATGTTAAACAAGTTATATATGATTTTGGAAAATACATGAGGTAAGTGGAGATTTATGTGAAAAGTGTAATTTGTTCAATAAATGATTGTACAACTTATATTTGATTGCATGTGTTTTACTTTTCATCATGTACTATATGAGTTTTTGTTGAAACCTATGATTTGCGTGCTTCATTTGTAGATGATTGTCATCTAAAGAAATTGATAAAGAAGATATAAAGTATTGGAGGAAACAAACTCCTTGTCTAATGTGTGAAATGAAAAAGTATCTACCTCCAACATTTTTCAATGTACAAGAACACTACCTCATACACCAAGTTGAGGAGATTGAAAAGTGTTGACCTTTACACACAAGATCAATGTGGATGCTTGAGAGGCACTTGAAATAACTTAAGGCTTTGGTCAGACAGAGAGCATGTCCCGAGGGTTCTAATGTAGAGGGATATATGGTATATCAAACCATGGTTTATATTCATTAATATAGTCCTGCAATAAGAAAACGTATTAATAAATTGGATATCATTTGGGATGTCAACTCCATGAACAAATTTGAAGGGGAGCACCTAATGGGGAAAAGTAGAACGAGCAAAGTGAGATGTAAGTTGATAGTGGATATTTTTTTATTTTATTTTATTTTATTTTTATTTATTTATTTTTTATGATATTCTATTTAAAATTTAGTCTTCCTGCATAATCCATTATTATGGAGGTATAACATGGTAACTAATTTTTTTCCCCAAGGAAAAATCGTAACTTTCCATTAATTTTGAAAAATTACATATAGTAGATGTCGTTGGCATATGCATAATTGTTGGTTGTAGCCATTCAAGTAGTGTTAAAAAAATATAAGTTATGGTCGAAGCCATTTCCAAAAAGAGCTGTAAATATTCACCACGCAGGGTGTACTCGGAGTATCTAGTAAGCAGAAAAAGAGAATAAATATATACATAAAGTAATAATGTGTATCAATTGAAGATAAACCAAAAATTAGGGCATGTCTTCCCTAGGATATGCCCTATCAATGTAGGGCCGATGATATTATTGATATTTTTCTACACCAAACTGTTCATGTATCATCCACAGGCCTCTGGGATGTGTCGTGGCCTCCTTGGATAATTTGTCAATAGCCTCATTACGTTCCCTATAAATATGTTGAAAGGTGATAGAATTAAATTGTGCCTTGAATTCCATAATTTTATCCAAGATGTTTCTAAGTGAATGTGCATCATAATTATTGATGTTATTGAACCAATTTATGATTATTTTGGAGTCTCCAAAGATCTGTAGATTAATGCAAGAATGTGCTAGCGCAAAATGCAATACCTGACTAAGTGTGATCAATTATGCATAATTATTGGTTCCCTCTCCCAATCCAAGTTGAATTTTGAAGTGGTGTTTGTCAAATAGGTATATAATAATCCCTCCCCCCACACCCCTATGCTTGGGCGTCTCCATCAAAATATGCCCATGGTTTGGTGTGATAAATTATCTCAGCGGTGCAAGTGCGGTTTGAAGGGGGGTGAGTTTCATTAGGAATCTCATGGTAGGCTACAACAATTTTCACTGATGCATGTGACCATCAGGCCTCTGTTCCTTTGAATATGATTCTGTTCCTGGTCAACTAGATTGACCAACAAATGAGGAGAGGGAGGCATAGGAATTTAGAACCATTATTCGTGGTAGCCTAGTTGTCCCAAGCCTTGAGGATCGTTTATCCCTGCCAGCAACAAGATTTGAAGAGTAGGTTTAATACTTGTAGCCATAGTTGTGCACACATCAGGTAGTGGAGAAATATGTGGTCATTTGTCTCCTTGGTCTGTTTACAAAGAACACACCAATCTGGACCTTAGTGAGATCGGTGCATAAGGTTAGCTTTGGTTGGTGATTTGTTTCTGAGAACGTTCCACATGAAGATTTTTGTTCTCGGTGGCGCATTGAGCTTCCAAATCTTGCCCCACCTGTCAAGAAGTACAAGTGGTTTGCGCGCTTTGAGAACGTTGGGGTAGCCAGTTTTCGGGGAGTAGTTACCATGATCAGTTGGGGTCTAGATAAGTTCATCGGGTCCTTCTTTGATGCGCACGCGGGCTTCTTTCAGGGCATTGATGTACCCCTCCCAGGTCTGCTGCCAATGTTTGGGGATGCCCAAGTGTGGAGCAGGTAACCAAGCCTGTTTAAAGATGGAGTTGTTCTCCAAATCAGCTATCTGTGCAATTACATTGATATGCCTCTGGTTGAGAAATAGGACAAGGCCTGGTGGTAATTGATACATATTCCCCCCTCCTGTCCATGGGTCCATGCCTATACGAGCTGAAGTGCCATAATTTATTCTTCATGCTAGAACCTCTCTGATGAAAGGTAGGGTATGCAAAATTTCTCTCCAAACCATAGATACCCCTATTCGAGGCCAGGAGGGTAAACGAATCCAGTCCATGAGATGATGAGGCCAGATATATTTGTTATAGGAGACTTTAGTCCAGAGGTTTTGTGTTGTGAGCAGGATCCAACCCATCTTGGTTGCTAGTGCATGTGCAAAAATTGATAGGTCTTTTAGTCCCCATCCTCCCCATTTCTTAGGAAGGGCAATGTGCTTCCATCCTACGCAAGCAAAAGGTTTTCCCTCTTTATATCCATTGCAAAGGAATATGCAGCAAATATTCTGAATTCAGGCAAGAATTCCTTTAGGAATCCAAGCCAACGACATCTAATAAATAGGGGTAGCCTCCAAGACATATTTTATGAAGACTAGTCACCCATCTCTGGATAGGAATCTGTGGTTCCAATTTGATAGGCACTTCTTAATTTTAATTACAAGCTAGATCCAATCTACTATTTTTTAGCAATGGGGCTTGATCCAAAACCCCAGGTACTTGAGGCCATCCTCCAGATGATGATTCTAAAAAGGGAATTTTTGATGTGCAAATCTAGCTTCCAGGGGAGATGTATTAGAGAGGGTGATGGTGGACTTGGAGTGATTTGCTTCCATGTCGGTAGCCAGGGAAAATAGTGTGAGAATTTCATGGAATGTAGATGAGTCCTTATGGCTTCCATTTAGGAATATGAGGACCTCATCAACGAAAAGTAGATGAGTGAGATAACAGTGATCACTAATTTTTAGCCCTTGCAGCCGCCCATCCCTCTTGGCTGATGCAATGAGTCTGTTGAGTCCTTCCATGACAATCAGAAAGAGAAGCGAGGAGAGTGGGTATCCTTGCCAAAGACCTCTCTCAACATGGAAAAAATGTGATGCAAAACCATTATTGAGAACACTGAAGGTTATCAAGGTGATACAACACATGATCCAGTTGATGAAGGGAGGGGAGAAACCCAGGTGGGTGAGGATCATCTTGATGTAAAGCCAGCTGACCCAGGCGAAAGCTTTAGCTAGATCGATTTTGAGAATGGCCCCTTTTAGCTTTTTTGTTTTGAGGGAGTGGAGGGCTTCTTGGGTAGTGCCAATTGCTTTGTGGATTTGTTTGTTCTATAAAAAAGAAAATTTCTCAGGGGAGATGTGGCGGGATAGGATGGGCTTAAGCCGGTTAACAAGAATCTTGGCAATGATTTTATATAGACAGTTACAAAGGGAGATAGGGCGAAAATCATTGAAAGATGAGGGGAGTCAGATTTAGGGATCAGGGCAATGAAAGTGGCGTTAATGGCCTCATACATATGCCTAGAAGTCCTGCATTCCTCCACCACCTTAAGCAGGCCTTGTCTAATGATCTCATAAAAAGAAAGGTAGAATTCAATTGTCCAGTCATCTGGCCCTGAACTCTTATCTTTTTTGAACCATTTCAACGTACCTTCTAGTTCTGCTTGAGTGACAGGGGATGTGAGATCCTCAGTCGTATCCATGTCCACAAATCTGGGGAAGTGTCTCGCACTTCTAACAATTTCAGTAAGAGAGGCACCAGGAGGTGCCTTGAAGAGGTTCCTGAAATGTGAATTCCCAAGGCTGGAGAGTTGATTAGATGTTGTCACCGTGCCCCCTTCTTCCATGGGCATTTTTTAGATAGTATTGATGACTTTCCTTCCCTTGGAAAAGTTTTAGAAGAACTTTGTGTTCTCATCTCCTGCTTTTAACCAGATAGCTCGACTCCGAAGCCGCAAATTTTTTTCCCTCTCCTTCAAAATTTTTGATCTCTAGTTTTCTAAATTTATAATATGAGTCTTAGCTTCTGTAGATGTGAATCCTCGGCCCTGGTCATCCACAAGAGTGGCCAATGTCTATTCAATTTCTCCAAGGGTTTGGTCGTCCCTCTTAGATTTTTCCTTAGCCCAATTAATGGAGAGTCTCTTGAGTCTAGTGAGGTTGGAACAAAATCCTTCTGCCAGAGATCTCCCCATGGATGGAGGATTTGATAACTAGAAATCAGAGACCAGCTGTCTGTAAGATGGGTCTGCTAGCCAGGTGGAGTTGAATTTATACGGTGCCCTTGGTTTTTAAGAGGGGTCATTAATCTCCATATAAATGGGGGAATGGTCTGATATACCTCCTGAACCCATCGATTGTCTATAGAGGGATATTTTTTGTATCAGAAAGTCCTTAATGAGAAATCGATTTAGTCTCCTGGCCAAAGCAGCCTCACCCACTCTCCGGTTCCACCAGGTGGGGAGAGGTTTTATCGTTGGGATATTCATCAGATGGTGTTGTTTAAGCAGCAGCTCCATAGTCTCTATAAGCAAATCCACCTGTGCATTTGTCCCCCAAGATTCCCCAAATCCTATGGAGAAGTTCAGGTCACCGCCTAATATGAGATTATCCAGGGTAATGAGGGAGAGATTGAGGAGGTGGCTCCAAAAGTCCTCTGTGTTATGACATGGTCCATATACATTGATCAAGTGAAGATCCATCCCCAGTTTAGATGAAAAGATGTCCATGCCAATAAAACCAACTCCACCCCAAGAGGCCTTGAGGTTTATAGTACGGGGGTTATATCCCAGGGCCAGTCCTCCAGATTGCCCTATGACATCAAGGGGTTGAAAGATCCATCCCGGATTCAAAGAGTACAGAGTGTGGGAGGTAAGGTCAGTCGCTTCCAAAGTTTCTTGTAGGAATATGATGTCAACAGTATCAGATTCAAAAAGTCATCTGAGGGCTATCTTTTTGGGTGAGCTAGCCAGGCCCTTGCAATTAAAGGAGAGCCACTTCATGGGGACAGGTTAGAATGGGTGTTCATATCTCTAAGAACCTGGTCAAGTGATGATTGTTGCCAGAGGCCACTTCTACCCCAGCTATAAGGATGGCTTTAGATAAATGGGATTTACGACCTCTGTTGGATTTGGGGGGAAGGGAAGAGGGGGTCAGACCCAAACGAGAGGATGCAGAGTAGTCCTCAAAAGGGGGGGGGGGGTGGGGGGGGGATCAAAGTGGGAAGTAGGTATTGTAATGGAGGAGGGAGGGGGATCAGGAGGGAATGATGGGGGAGTGGTCGAGAGGACTGTCCGGTGTGTGTTGAGGGGGTAGGGGATGGTGGAGGGAGTGAAATCCTAGATGATGCAGATGCATAATGCATATGCAATGTAGTACATGCAACATAAAACGAAAATATAGAGTCAAGGAGAGGAGGAGTACCTGAGGAGTGAGCAATAGCCCTTGATTGGGTGATCAACGGGGAGGGAGGATGAGGAGTGCTTGTAGTCAGCTGGTGAGTTGGTGACCCCTTCCTGTTCATTGATGTGGCAGCTTAAGGAGTCAACCCTGGGCGGATGTCGGAGCCTTTGTAGTCTCACCTTCTGGTCCCTTTGGAGAGTCCGAGTCCCTTCGCACAAATTAGCATTCCTTGAATAAGTGCCCCACTTTGTGGCACCTACGACATCTAAAAGAGACTCCTTCATAGTCTAGGATTTGTATCCTGTTGAAATTCCTCCATTGCAAGGTGATTTTATCCTCTAGTCCTTCTCTCATATCAAGGTGTACCAGAATGCGAGCCATAGATCTATTCCTGGATTGGATATAGGACCTATCGTAGTCCAAATAGGTTGCCAGCGTGTTCCCGATTCAGACAAACACATCTTCGGACCAATACTATAAGGGGATTCTAGGTAACCTAACCCATAATGGCCCAGCCCCAATCTATTCTCTTTTAGGGTCAAAGAGCGGGCTCCAACGCTTCAGCATAACCGGGGCCATTTTGATGTGTCAGTATCTTGCTAGTGCCTAGTTGGTGTATTCCTCTTGCAAGAAATAGAGTGCAAACCAGCCACAAGGCAAAGTCCGCACTTCAGGTAGGTCTTTGAAAATGTTGCCCCAAATCTCCTTGACCCATAGGCTAAGTCACTCTACAGAGAAGGCATGACCTCTAACCCTACCCACCAGGACCTTGACAGCCATAGTGATAACCTCTCCAATGTTCAAACCTTCCCCGAATTTGAGGGTGAGGTCCTTCCCTGTGGCCTTCACACACTTAACATTTTTCTTGCTCGATTTGGATGCAGTCAGGTGGTATTGAAGAGGGTCTAGAGAGCCATGATTCTCCTAATTATGATTCTATGCAGAGTGTCGGGCCTTGATGACCAGGGTCTTGAAACAACTGGATGGGATTGCTGAGGAAGAAACCACTATAGTGGAGAAGGGGATGACAGGCTCAGATATAATCTACTCGGGCATGGTGGTTTTGTTAGCCCCAAGTGAGTGTGCAATGTGCGGCGAGCACAAAAGATCTCCAGAGGGCAAGGGTTCAAAGGGTGGGGATGATGGAGAGCAAGCAACGAGCATATGGAGGGTCGTCAGCAAGAGTGGTGGGCAGTCTAGCTCTGGAGAGTCAATGGAGAGGGTAGCGAAGGGGAGGTTGGATGATGACGTCCCTGACAAAGTAATGATGGGAGGAGAGATAGAATGAAAAGGAACTGAGGAATCCCCGAGAGTAGTTATAGCTGGTGCAGGGTTAGGGCTTCTAAAGATAGGGATATCAGGGCTAGGGTTAGTGGAATAATCCACCTCCTCTAATTCCATATCCTCTATGCTGCAACAAACCTGGGGATAACTAAAAACAGTGATGTCAACAGGAGGCATGGAGGGTAGCCAACATGCAGCGGAGAATGAAAACTTGTCTAGAGGGATCCGGTGGTTACAGAGGGTAAGGGCAACGCTTAACCATATCCATTGCTCGGAATGGTCGCCATCCTCAGCATCAACCTATTCCTTGCACATCTCCAAATTACCCATTTAGATTAATATTGAACATGGTAACTAATTATATATATGTGAATTGTTTTATTTTAATACAACCGGTCAAGAGTCGGATGTAATACATTTATACATTGCAAACAATCTTGATTGGAGGAAGGTATGGATTGAATGATGCAAACAAGCTAATAATGGTAGTTTATCATCGTATGGTGTGTATACATTGGTCAAAGAAGATGAAAGTAGTGGAGATACCAATCTTACACAGAGGGTTATTGATTTAGCATATTGTTTAAAAGATTATTAGGAAAACTATCCTCACCTGTATGGATTCATTATTTAAAAACAAAGTTCCCACAAGGGGGTCTCATAATGATTTTTAGAAAATTGACTAAACCAATGTTTAGGTTTTAAAATGCAATTTATAATTGATTGATTATGCAACCTAGTACTAAATAATAATTTTTGATATTGATGAACTAATGATTTGTGTTGACTGATATATTTCTTTCTCTACTACTAGGAGACGTCACCATCATTCTCATCGCCATCATTATCATATGAAAGTGTTATCAGTTGATTGTATAATTTATTGTTTGGCACTATCTATTCTTTACAAATTTTAGTGAACCGATTTCCAGAATGCTTCCTAAGTCTGTTGAGCTAGTCGTGATGCAACTTGAGAATGGGGCCAAAGTTGATTTTGTTTTATTTAGTGCTGGTATGCACTGAAATTTGACATGGTTATGGTAGATGCATCCATTAACGATATGGGATATTTTTGATACTCAAATATGACTCACAGAAAGAATTCAACAATCAAACAAAGAAATTGTAAGATACATAAATTTCAAGGAGATGAAAGTATTTATTACTATTTACCAGTGGTGGGCTTATAATGTGCTTTATAGTCCAGAGGTTGAGAAAAATCCTTACCCTTCCATTTGATAAAAATTATTAACCTTCATCGTCATCTTTGTCATCATCAACATCGTCATCACCACCATCATATTTTTCATCATCATCATCATCATCGTCATATTTTTCATCCACATCTTCATTAACATTGTCATCATCGTCATCTTCATCACCATAATCATCATCATCGCCATCATCATCATCATTGTCAACATAATTTATATGAAAAGGAATGATGCTTAATGAATCAAACATAATTTATTATATTTTTCTCATGCTCCTACTTCCAATATTTAAGGGTATGAGTCCCCATGAATGTAAAAATGAAGGGTAACTAGGAACCAATTATCACTGATGTCAAGCTTATTGTTACTTGTTGTAGGCCTATGCCTAAGTACCAATCGGCCACTTAACATTTACCAATTAGTTGAAATTATGCTTTAATTAATTGACCCCACACATAGTGACTCGTGTAAGGGGCCAATGTTGTTTTTTTTTTTTTTTTTTTTTTTTTTTTTTTTTTTTTTTTTTAATCTTGTGCTTGTATGCATTGAAATTGACATGGTTATAGTAAATACATGCGTTGATGGTATGGGAGGGTTTGAAGACTAAAATATGACTCACATAAAGAATTCAACAAAAAAATGATAAACCTATAACATAAATGTCAAGGAGATGAAATTATCCATCTAAAATATCCATGTTATTGGGTGCTTACCATGTTAGACCTTGAGACCTATTCTTGGTTCACAACTAACCTATTCTTGGTGGCTATATCCCTCCTAGATGTGAGTTTTAAGCTGCAATGGTTATATGTGTTGGTTCGATGAATTACCAATGGTTCTTGAGACCAAAAAGAAATTCTTATCACAAGAGGTTGTTATCTTCTTACCTAGACTGTGATTAAGGACCCAAGACTCATTTGAAATTCCAAAAATAAAAAGAATTAAATATACATATAAAAAAAGGCGGCCACTTAAGCCACCCTTTTTTCTTCTCCCGTGACCACACATATTAATCTTCATTTTTTGAGGTGTAGATGGTTTATTCAACTTCTTAATGAACTCCTCTTAAGGTAAAAATTCATCTCCCGAATTAGTATACAACCAATAATATGGGGAACTCATAGAGGACCCATACAACACATGGACCACTCCTCCAAGTGTTCAATAAATCTCTTATAGAGGTTGTTATACGAAACCAAAAAAACTACCAAAGGCATCAAGTATGCATGATAAAGAAGTATGCATGCATGTCCAAGAAATACCATGATATGCCCTTTACATGTTACATACATAGATAAAAGTACATATAAAAAACAACATTTCATGGAGATATAATATATAATGTAATACAAAAAATGTAATGTAATATAATATAATATAATATATTAATATAATGTAATACAAATATTATAATGATTTAAAATCATAATACATTATAAAATCCCGCCCTTATATATATAGACATGCCCATCAATACTTGAACAAAAATTATATGAGGAGTCGAACCCCCCACCCCCCCCCACCCCCCCCCCCACCCCCCCCCCCCCCCCCCCCCCCCCCTTAGTTAATAAGATCGATATAAGATTAAATAAATATCAAAGTTCTTGAAAGAGTCGATCCTCATTAGTCCAATTCCTCCCCGCCAACCCTGAAGTTTGACCTCGCCGAGAAAAACCTGAAGGTAAAGTTGACCTCCCCGCCAAGAAAACCTTGAAGGTGAAGTTGACCTCCTCACCGAGAAAACCTTGAAGGTGAAGTTGACCTCCCGGCCGAGAAAACCCTGAAGGTAAAATGGGGAAGGATATCAAAGGACGAGAGGATGGTTCAACATTGAAGGCCCCTATGAGTAATCCATATCCTTCCTTGCAAAATTCTTAGTTTTTATTTTGGGGTTTCGTAAATGGGTTATTAGTTTTCGGCTGTGATCCATATCGTGACCAGAGCTATCCTTTGGTTATGAATTTGGAGTCTTCAAATCCGTTCCTGCACAAATGGCCAATACTAGTGCTCATGTGGAAGTGGAAACACAACATATTACAACCATGCCTAGGTTTGGGACGATACCCCCTCCAATATATGATATAGGTTTGACCTCATACACAACACCTCACACTATGTGACTTGAGGTTGAAGGAACCAAACAATAAAAGGAGTTTCAAACCAATCTCAATAATTGTGTATGTGAAGAAGAAATTCATAAAATAACCGATCATAAAAGTGATATTGAGTTGCCCAAATTCAAAAGGCTCATTGCCTTTCCTGTCTAAATATTTTGTATTTTTTTAACCATCCATGTCCCTTTGTGGTCTATCCTAATAAATACCAACAAAAACAATAAAACCAAATGTGCCACCAATATAAAGACAAACCAATACTAACAAACTAGAAAAAAACATAATAAGAGAAAATAATACCAGTATGCTGATGTCTGCTAAGGGAAGTGAAAGGTCTGATTTGACTAGTTACAATAATCATGGTAGTCATAGGAGATGCATGTATTCAAACCATGAGACTCATCCTTCAAGGCCGAGTATAACCAATCATCATCTCTTTTTTTAAAGTGGTTTGATTGGGGTGACCAGTCTACATCCACTAAAGGAAAGGTAGGTGCCCATGAGATGGGAAAGCAATTTAGGATATATTGAAGAAATAAATCCATCAACCAAGCCTAATAGAAAGCTGTAAAGCAAGAATGAAAGTGATAAGGACTCAATCAGTATAGTGGCAACTCTTTGCGGAGCGTCATTGGAGCAGTGGAGGTCCTTCAAACCAGAACTGAACCATGAGTCCAACTAATCGAAATATGATCAAACATCCTTATTATCTCACCTGAATATACCATTGAATGACCTTGTGTAGAGACATCATGCATTGTTCAACTGATGCTTCCCCAAAATTGACTACAGATAAGGGAGCTCATCCTAGTAATCCCTAGCATTGTAAATTCTACCTTAGCTTTAGTCCCAATATTAACTTGCTTCATCTCTAGTGGCTCATAATAATATGTTTTACTATTGGATTATTGATATTGCTTGTATCCTAAACTATGTGGTGAACTTCTATTTCCTCAAATTGTAAACATTGAAGCTCCTTTATAAGGTCAACACTATAGGGATTTTCCTATGCAATATTATCTTTTGTGGGGTTCACCTTTGCAACATATACTTCTATGGAGTCCTCTATTGTGGAACCTATGATTAGACACTATGAGTGCTCCATTTGTGGGAACTATGAATGTGCCAAAGTAAGTTGGCATATGATGTATCCTTTCCCTAGAATTGGAAAGTAGCACAAAACATTTCCCATAGTTCTGATCAATAATACATAAGTTTCCACATTTTTATAAGTAAATACTAGTTCCCTGGAAATGCTCTGTGGTTTGCATAAATTTATGAACTAATACTACAGCGGAACATCATGTGCATCATTTAGTGGTTTTGACAACTAGCCAAAAGTATGAATGGGTCAGAAGTTCCACTAAACTATAGAAATAAGTCGATAACACTAGACCTTCCATTTTTGGTTGGATATATAGATATAGTAGGAATCATTTTTGTAGTGCCGCCACCATAACTTCCCAACAATGCCATACAATATTATGCGTCATCAACCATCACGTGAGGTTCCAAAATTGTAATTATCTGGGTGGGAATGATCTATTTCACTACATGCACCATATAGTCCAATGTGTCAATTATGCCATCAAATTTTAGTGGTCCCTTTAGCTCTATTATAATCCAATTTCATACCCACCACAATTCACTCCACCACATAGATTATTCACAATATCCACTCTACCACCAGTTAAAGGTAACTTCTAGATTTGCCATGAATGACTAGATTCTACACCAACTTAGCTCAGTGTCCATTATAGGGTTTATGTAATCCTCTTGATCTTTAATGGTAATATTATACAACTAATATAGGGCACATTCCTCCAAAATTTGCTCCATTAATTTCATAATTCTCTTGCATATGTTGGTTTCAGTGGTTGAACAATATTGCTTTCTTTCTCAAAAAACATTTTCCTTGATTTCAAGTTAAGGACAACATCATTATCAAAATGTGAACAATGCATGGTAGGGATCCTAACTACCCAATATTAAAATACTTCAAATTTGGAATAATTTTTCATCCCAATGAGATCAACCTCCATCTATTTTAGCACTATATAAAAAATTTAGACACTTCAATCCTATTCAAACTCAGGTACTTACAGTGCTTTATAACTTAGATGATAATGTTTTAGTTGCAACACCTACTGGTAGTGGTAAGACTATTTTTGCTACATTTGCTTTACTACGGTTGCATAAAAAATACACAGACAATGTATTTCAATGTGTCTATATTTCTCCTATAGAATCTCTTTCCAAAGAGATAAATCAGGTTTGGGAGCAGAAATTTGGAATAGAGACAAAACAAACCTAAAACTGCCTCCTACGTCGCTTGACAAGACTCCTTTAAGTTGCAACTACTTCAGATGCTCTCCATTTATGATGCATTGCATTTGGGTTGGTAAGAATGAGCTTCCCCTCATTCTAATTGATAAAATTCTCAAGGGATTCATCTAATTTTCCCTTGTGGGCTTGAAAACTCATAAAACTACACAAGTCGACTTGAACAGATCATGTGCAAACCCAACAACCATATAGAAAAATCAAAGTCTCATCATAGAAAAATCAGATTTCCATGATTTTCATTGCCTCTATTTCTTATTGAATTCCTCTAACACCTCCATGTGTCAAATCATTGAAATGCCTCGTGGTTCCACACCCACTAGCTTGGATGCAAATCCCAAATGCTTGGATTCTTAGCCCACAAGTCACTTTTGTGTGCCAATTCCTCCAAAACCCTCTAGCCTTGGTTTGGAGTACCTCCCAAGCTACAAATCCCAATAACATTGACATCCAATTTTTTTTTCTTTTATCCCACAGAAACTAGTTACATTTTTCAACATATCGAAGTTTGTGGATATTTTTTTATAATGGAAAATTAAATTCTATCATATTATGTTGAGTTATCAAGCTATCGAGCGAGTTCATTCAACATTGGTTAAGATGAATAGGTTCTCAAGGTTTAAAATATTACTTGAATATTTTAAACACAAATAAATTACTTGTAACTCACTTGTACTATTATAGTGTTCTTGTGGTTTTGTCAAGACATTTCTCAACATCCTTTATGATACTCGCTAACAGTTTCTCTCATTTGATGGAGTGTTATAAGACATTCAACCAAATAGGTATTTGTCAGATCTAACTTCGTTGAGTGACGAAAATTCAGGTAGGATAGAAGGAATTAACCAAACATTTGCTATGTCGTCTAGCAAACAAAGATCAATTAGAGGTGAAAATATTAGAAAAAATTTCCATAGATGCATGGATTTTTTTCTCGCTTGGGGGGGGGGGGGGGGGGTTATGTTCTTATGATAATGAGAGCATATATGACATCGAGGTTCCCTTGAGGTACAAATATCTAGTAAAATAATGTGTACCCAAGGATCTTCCTGGAATAAACACTGATTTTTCTGTAAATGAAAGGATATACTGCATTGCCCCATTGTCATTACATGGTTTGGGGCTATTTTCCCTGGATGGAATAAAGGTATGTTACAAAGGATTAACTAAACTGATGGAGTATGTTAGATCTTGTTACATCTATAATGGTTGGGTACAACTAGTTCAATATATCAAAAGTATGTGAAGATATGGAGTGGCTGAAAATTATATACAACTAAAAGATGATGATCAAAATAAAGGCGCAACTATGTATATTGTTGGAAGACCAAAAGCAACAAGGAATATTGCAGGGTTTATAAATAGTACACGACCCATGAACAAAAATAAGCAACCCAATGACATATTTGAGAGGCGTGAATGAAACCATGTATTTGTATGTGCCATTAGATTAGTAGTTGCAGGGGAAGTCTTGCTCATTGATTACAATTTGAATCAAATAGATACAAATATTGCTATTATGGGGGTGATATGTATTCAATTTTACCCAACTTGTAAACAATGTCTATTATATGTTATCATTTTCATCTACTACAATATATTGTTAGACATCTTGTAAGTTAAGGAAACATTTTAATGCGTCATGGTTATAATATTGTGGCAGGTTGATCAAGGTCAAAGGGAACCAACCTCATAGTAGGTACACATCAATGTAATTGTATGTAAAATAATATAACCATGAGATTTATTCTAGAGTAGCATTTATCCATTATAGAGTAAGTCAAAATCATATTTTTAGGCATCATATAACTAAATGAAAGATTCACTATGCATATGACCAACTTGAGCAAATGCATTCCTTCATCCTTTTCAAAGCATTGTTTCTATACAATATGGAATATATACTGATCCTATAAATATGCCTCTTCCAAAAGCCTTCCAAAATGATGAAGTTTTTATAAATTTAGAACCTTTTATATTGGCCATGATATAACATGAAGTTTCTATATAAATTTAGACGTATGTCATTAGTGGTTTTCTTATTAATATAATGATGATTAATTGTGGATGAATTGCTTGATTGTTTTTTTAATGTGTCATATTAATGAACTTTCAAGATATCATAATATTTACGAGAAAATATTTAACGAGCTAAACTTCCCCTATTATGTGAAAAATGAAATTTTTTATTGATCTAAAATGTTTCATCAAATTCAAATATTTGAATGTTTAAAGTTGAGGATGGTGGAATATTTTTTACAAATTGCACTTATTTGATTAGCAGGGTGACAAGGGGAAGGCACCAGCCTCAGAGCAGTCCACAAATGCTCTTGAGGAAGTGCTTAGTGAAGAAGCAATTTCTTTGTCCTTTGATCTGATCCAAGCAATAATGAAGCTTATAGTGAAATTAAACAAGCAACTCAGTGCTTTAATTTTGATTCAGCCATAGACAAAAGAGATCAAAGGCCAAATCAAAACATGATGAATCAATTTTATCGCTATGGGGTAAGAAACTCATTTAATTGTCCCATTTATTTATTTATGATTTTAATTATCCCATCCTTTATAAAAGAAATATTTATTTTATAATAGTTTTTGAGGGAGTTTGATCCTCATATTAGTGAAACTATGGAGGCCGACATTGGTACTAGCTTTGATGCTCCACCTGTGAGTGATGCACCAGTTACAGAGACTAGTTGTGCACCAGTTGAACCAAACACTCAAGGATCTACACCCCCTCAACAACATATGCCAAGATCTGTAAATGATGTCATCGATGCATAGGATGATCCCATCACACATTTTGAAGCGAGATTTCCTGGATTTTCTCGTGTTACTAGCAAAGGAACACTACCAATTACATTTTTGGTAGATGATGACCATGTCCCCACGAAATTACGGAAACTTCTAGGTATTTAAGAAGTGTTTTAAATATTAAGTATAATCTAATTGAAATTTACCTATAGTTTGTGATTATTTTAAACTAATGATAATATCGTTTTGCAAGAAATGATGTATTCTATAGGTGCATGTATGACCTAACCTTGGAAATATTTGGGCCCACCATTCACACAAATTGGAAATCACAAAGTTCTAAGTTGAAGGATGAACTTGTGAACAAGATGGTTGGTCTGTTTGGTGAGGGTACCTTCAACAAAGTTAGAGTTACCTCGAAGGCAGGATTACATTTAAAATATTTGTGGGACCGGGATAGGGTTCATTTTCAAAAGAACCCAAGTATGAGCTCCCTCTAGTGATTCTAGAGAGGGAGTGGAAATCCCACGTGCAAGATGCAAAGGAGAAGGGGCTTCGAAAAAAATGGAAGACACCACATGGACCAACAAGGTATGAGGAACTTTTAATAATGTAATTATGATTCTTTGTCATCATTGGGACATCTAATTAAGTTTTTCAATATTTTCAACAATATAGGCTCCCATATACATCCAAAGCCACAGAGGAGAGAATAGATAAACATGGAAAACATCATATTGTCCTGAGTGGTTACTCAGAACTCGTTGCAAAAATTGTAAGTATAAAAAAAATTAATTTGCATCCAAATTATAAATTTTTACCAATTTTACTTTAATATCACAAAAGAAGAAAAAATCATGTTCTTATGCAAAATTGCAGGGGTCATAATTCAAAGATCATGCCACGGGGGAAGACTTCAAGCTTGCTTACAAGCACTACTACCAAGTTGTGGTTAAACGTAGGACAAGTTTGGTGTCTTCACAGTCTTCCGACACCCAATGTGACACTCAGGTAAATAAAAGTAATGAAGAACATTTATAAATGATTACTTGTATAATCTATTGGTTATTATTTTTGGACACAAAGTATTGTGCTTGATTGTAAAAATAATGCAAGCAATGTAGATACAACGAATGAGCCTAGTGACAATGGAGTGCCTCTTGAAACTGATGTTCAGCTTGGTATTGGAGGTATTTCATGTACTATAAAAAAATTGTAGTATGGATTACAATTAGACATATTTAAATGCAGATGGTGTATTAATCATAACCTTTCTTTTCTATATTACAGAGCATGTACATGATGAGGATAGGCAAGAGCAGGAACATATGGCTACATTTGAAAGTATTTCGTTCCCTCCACTATCGAAGAACGTAAAGAACAATGTACAACTCTTTTTATCAACAAAACACTTGTAATAATAATAACTATAATTATGAATTTAACATTTATTTATTATTGTAGTTGATGCTCAGCTCCACTTGTAGTAACATAGACGTAAGACTAGGTTAGCAGCAAGACATACAGATCCCACAACAACTGAAGGGGACCAAGATCAAGACATCCTTGCTAAATAGATATTTGAAAAGAGAAAGAAACCTGATAATAAATGTATGTACTTTTTTATTTAGAGCTTGTTTTTTTTAGTACCACATTTTTTATTGAGAGGTTGAATGCATGATGGCATGTGCACATATGACTTTTGACTATCTTAATAAAAAGTTGTGATTTTTCTATTGGAAAAAAATTAGAACGACCTTGTTTCATATTATGTAAACATATCTTTGTGATAAAATTTATCGAGATAAAATATTTTGTGGATGTATGAATGAATGAATGAATGTTTTCTATTTATTTCTTTATGTATCTCAATGTCTTGCTTACAACTATTTCCTAGTAGATAAATTGGGTACTGGGGAATTGAGAGTGATTTGGGGGGGAGGGGCCATGAGAGCTTCCACCTTCACATGTTTGGCCTTGTTCAACAAAGAATAAATTAGGGTTTAGATAATCTTGGAGAAAAATACCCTCGATCCAAAAGAGTAACAACAAAGTCAATGTTGACTTCACTACTGCTTCGTTGAGTGGAGGGAGGTTTTCTCCAAGGTTAAACTACTCCAACAATTTATTCTCGAAACTGAGAAAATATCATTTAGGTATTCATGCACTGAAGTAATTTTAAGTATTATTTATTCATGCAATTAAATTTAATATTTTGTCAAATTTAATTTAAGTTCTCCTCATTGGTCTTATGAATATGTGTAGGACAACAAGTATCAATTCAAATGTTTAAGTGGAACAACTATCTGAAGCAAATAGCTCAAAATGGTAAGTGTTTAGGTGAGAATTTTTTTTTGTTTAATAACTGTGTTGTATGTCTTGGCTGAGTGGGAGTTACATTAAGGTTTATGCACATTTTAAATAAATAATAGTCATGAGTGGGAATGTGCTCTAGTCTAGACGAAGATAAGTCAAGTAGTGAGATATAATAAAGTGGGTTTGTGCATTGTATCGATTATTCTTTGGTTATATTGAGATGTTGTTGGATTGCTACTGGAATTGTTGAGAGTTGGATTCCCCCCTTTCTTATGTATTTTCATGGTGATGTTCTCATTATGTACTACTGTTTTTTATGGTAGATTTATTTCATTTCCAATTATTTTCTTTCATGCATTGTTCTTTTAGTTTCGTATGAGAGAAATGGAGTGAAATAATAAAATTTTCCATGAAAAAATTCATGTAGTATTGTCTTTCTTTGACCTTTGTGTTTGTATTTGAGTGAAATACCACAAACGCTTATTTTTCATGCAGGGTTGTAGGAGTAACTCTTACTCTATTATTTGGGCATAAGGCACTGGTACAATTTTTCTTTTCTTTTATTATTTATTTACCTCATCTAACTTCTCCTCCTTCCTTTGTTTTGCAGGTAATTTCATTCGCATATATGGATTTGAAAATATTAACTAGGGTTGGAATCATATATGTGAAAACATTTCATCCAGGTACTGCTGTTGAAGCCCCGAAAATCGGGTCTACAACAAGTGGGATACCCACCCAGTCCGGACCTTGGTTGGCAGCTCCTTTTCTGTTTGGTGTGGTGGGTCCGACTGGGGATATGGGACCAGTTTCCCAATTTATGAGTGTGTGTGTAGAATTTGATATTTCTGATCTAACAGTTCCTAATTAAGATGCTCTAATTCTAATTTTAATCTAATGACATGCAATTTTATTCTAAGAAAACAGAAATATCGAAGTCTATACTAACCCGAGATGTAATCTTTCTTCTGTGCGATCTAAAATGATTTTAAATAACAATCGGTAATAAAGATCATTCGATTGTTATAAGAAAATAATTCAATATAGATGAACCACTTCACATAAAAAGTTAGGCGAAAAAGTTGTGAAAAACATATCACACAGTAAGCTACTCATATATTAAGCACAAATAAATAGCTATCACCGTACAAAAGTGCCAAATGATAACTCAAACATTCACACATTAATATATAAACAACTGAACTTGAATATCACTTTAACACAAAAGATAGAAACAATTAAGAGATAGAAGTACCTTTTATAACTAGTTCTACTCATGAACTTCAAGCGATAACGATTTATCTCTTCTTAATCCAACATCCAATAAGAGTATAGAAGTGCAACATCAGTAGCAGATATCAAATGCAAAAATCAATAAATCTTGTTCGATTCATTCATCAAAACCTCCTCAGAGGGTGCAAAAGTGCATGTTTTGAGGACAAGTTTTTGATAAATTTCTGGACCCTTCTCTAAATGCATGAGAAGGGTTTAAATACTACTAACTACATCTAAAAATGACTTATTTACAAAAATATAGGATACGGTTTAAATGACCGTTCTTTCTTTAGGCAAAAATAAAGCAGAAATATTTCTAAAATTAAATCTAATATCTAACTATTTCTGTATCTGCTCCTTAACATCGCAAGCATGCATTCAACATTTGCTTGAGAAGAGTTGGTTGGCTGACTTTAGCCTTTAACTGTGCTGCAAAAATAGAATCAGTAAGAGCTGGTGCCACATCTTCGGCAGAATTGATGATGCTTTTGGAGAATCATATACTGGCTGTGTGGTTTCACTAAATACTTTGAGGATATTTCTGACCATTACCGTTGATTTTTGGATTCACGTTTTACCTTTTATCTTTAACATACTTTTTCCGAATTTCTGGGGCTTACAGGTAGCTGAGCAATTAGAAGCTTTCCATTTCGAGAAGTTTTACCCAATGAAACTGCCTCCGTTTCTTGATCCAGGCTTCCTTGGTGCAATTTTTTCCTCTTGCGTGTTTTCTTTTAGTGGATGTAAATTTGAAATTTTGTGAAAATAATGATTCCTTAAGTTCTTGACCCTGAGTCTCAAACTGTTTGTTTTTTATGTCAGCGCTGCTCTGTACCCATTTCACCATATCTGTGTAGGGGGGAATTTTGGGCCTCGCTGCTAGCCGGTGTAGGAATGGACAAGCTAAATCTGCAACTGATGCCTCAGAAGAACCTTGTGAACCTGCAGTAGTCGTAAACTCTATTACCTTAGGATTCTCTTCCTCAAGTAGCTTATACATGTTTTCCCAAGTGGAAATACCCGCGTCTCTTTTGAATGCAGTGTCTGTGTACAAGGGTGCCATTTCTTTATCTTCAGACATTGGAGCCTTGCCTTTCTTCCCCATAGTTTCCTGTATACTACTTTGTATAGTTATTTGTTCTTTATTCCTGCAGTTTACAAGTGAGGTGAGAGTAATGATAAAGAACAGTGACAGAAAAGCTTTAAATGTCGAAGATATGCAAAAATATACCATCTTACGTGAAATGGCCCTTCGATAAACTCAAAACCATATTTCATTAACAACTGGCAACTAACCCATTAATGAGCATTAAAGTGCATAAACAAGTTTTTTCGAATAGTGAGTCGAAAGATGGCATCTTTATAAGGAGAGCTTCAGCGTAAATCACATAAGAAAGATTTCTGCCAACGCGTTTCGAACCAACATGTGTGGTTAAGCTAAAATTTTCAGAAATTATTACTTACTTTATCAAGAACAATATTAAAACGTTTGGCAATGCAATTAATAGTCTTTTATAGCTTTCATAGTAATAAGAAATATATCGCTCATCATGATAAGTTTAAATTCATAAGCTCTTAGTTCCCTTAATATTCATTGTCCCTCATTTAATGCTATATTAATTATTAATATAACCATAACATAGTATTGGTATTTAGGTTTTTAGAGACTAATTTTACTACATTAATTAATTAATATGTATTTTTAATATTATATATATTATTATTTTTATACTTATAACATTAAAAATTAATTTATATATATTATCCTAATTTAACCCTTTCTATATAATTAATACATAATTTTATTTAGGACTTATATATATTAATATAAATTAATTAACTAATTATTATTTTTATAGGACTTATTATATATTAATAAGATATGTATTTTTAATATTATATATATTATTATTTTTATACTTATAACATTAAAAATTAATTTATATATATTATCCTAATTTAACCCTTTCTATATAATTAATACATAATTTTATTTAGGACTTATATATATTAATATAAATTAATTAACTAATTATTATTTTTACAAGACTTATTATTTATATTAATGAGGATAACAAGAATAACAAATAGGGCATGTAGAAGATTAGGTACAATAATATAGGAATATACACATGTATTTAAGTTAGATTTAATAAATTAATTAAATAAATAGTAATATATATAATAATATATATAATATATATATGTATATATTTTCATAGGGGTAATATTTGAAATTAAATAAATGAATATAATAACATTTTAATATTAAATTTACTTAGGGTAAGGTTTGACTGGGGTCTTGAATGATAAAGTAGCCGTTGGAATATTTTAGCCGTTGGAGTCTCTGCTTGGACTATTTAAACGCTGAGCTAGATCTGCATTTTCAACTTGTCCTGATGATGAACCACACATGTTGGTTCGAAACGCGTTGGCAGAAATCTTTCTTATGTGATTTACGCTGAAGCTTTCCTTATAACTATGACTAATCACAGAAGTCTCAATTCTACAGATGGCATCTTGTTATCCTTCCCACGATGCGATATTTCTTAAGGAGTGATTTTATCGTTTCTCATCATGAAACTTAAGCTTTTTAGATTTTTCAAAGGTATTTTCCCAAGTTTATGATGGTAAGTTTTATTAAAAAAGGAAATACAAGCACTAATTCATTTTTTAAATTTTTTGATTAAGGGTCCCCACTTATTAGTATTAGTAATAACACTAAATAAGAAGGGGGGTTGTTGGTGACCACAACAACTGCTAAACTTTAGCCCACCAAGTAGTTGGTTTCTAGATGCGTGATTTAGTTTTGCGCTACATTTGATTTCAAGCAATTTTTATTTCTACATTGTAAATCTAGTCTAAGTAGGGGATAAATTAATCTAAATCCTTAAACCCCCAAACAAAGAGTAGTAAATTGAAAATGGGTATTTTAGGAGACCTTAAATCTAACATATAGGTGATCAAAGATAATTTTTAATAAGTTTCGAACCCTAACTTCATGGCTGTCATAAAAAAATTAGATATGGTCTAGAAACCAACCTATAAGAAAATTGAAACTTACCCTTTTTGCTTGGCCTTTCACCTAGTAAACCCTCCTAGTTTCTTTATCCAAATCCTATAATACCTAGTCAACATTACCCATCATTAAATATCAAAAGTGATGAGCATATAGAAGTTAAAAAAAAATGGTTATGTTTTTTAACAAAATTAAAGGAAAGAAAGAAAGCAAAAACACAAATGGTGCTAAGAAGGGCGAGGTGGAGAGGGGGGGTTAACCAAGTGGATCTAGGTTGATTTATACTAATTTGAAAAAAATTATATATACATTATAGTTTTTTATTATAAAAAAGAAATAGTAATATATAACCATCTATTATTGTTTATGTTTCCAAAAATCCATAGAAACATGCAATCAAAGGAAATCAATCATCAATATTATAAGTATGGTATAATCTAAAAGGCTTGAAAGAGTGAGGCAACTTCACAGGAAAACCTCCTGAATTTGACATATTTCCCTGCAAACCCAAAATAGTAAGTTGATGGTGAAAGTTTACAATCATGAACAAATCTACTTTTTTTCATGTATGCTTCAAACAAAATACCTTAATCCACTTTGTGCAATGTTCATCAATCTTTGAAATTTTAATCTGTAGCTTTGGCTCCAACATTCCCTAAGGCAAAAAATATTGGCCACATTTATTCTGGTGATTAGATATTTCAACTAATGCAATGCACATTAAGGTTGAGATAACACACAAACATTTAAACCGTGCACAATACAATGGAAATGAAGTCAGAGATACACATCACAAAAAACTGCTTATATCTATCCATCAAGAGCACATATGAAAGGGTAATAATATCTAGGAAGATTCACTCTCATATCCAGGCAAGTACAAGAACTATCAATCATATATGTTATTATCTAGTAACATTATTCAAAATTAATATGCAATTTTTATATTCTTTGATTTTCAAATTTCTTTCATTAGATCTAGTAAATCTTGTGGCTTAAAATTATCTATATCTCAATCCATCTTATCCTAATTAGCTTAGAATGATCTATTACTATTTCAATTTAGGAGAAAAATATAGAATGGAATTTTTTGGATTGATAATCATCTTGGAGTCTTCGATCACCTTGATTGAACATGCACCTATATCTTGGGAAATGTTGACTCCTTTCTGCATGCATCTGCTTTTTCTTTAGCATTTGAAGAAATACCTAGTCCCTTGGCAAAAAAAGTTTCAATATACCTCCAAGGTCAACGGTAACATCACACCTACCACCCAAAGAAAATTTCATTTTACAGCTCAGTAGGGAAGATAGCGTAACATTCATAATGTTGACATCAAGAAGAACAAAATGCATTACAATGTTTCATAATGAAGAACAAGGGGAGAGGGATCTTTTGAACCATGTTAGATTTTGTACTGCTGAGAGCCTTGGGAGGTCAGGGGACTGAATCCAGCCATGAAGAAATGAAGACAGGGAAGGGAATCATATTCACTGCCAATTTCGTCAAGTCCGAGTTTAGTTTCCCTAGAAATATGAGACATCATGTCACTCCACTCATGGTTGTAGATATTAAATGGTTCAAATCACAAAAGCTAGTAGTGATCTTAAGTTTACTGTAGCAAATATCATATAGGGCCTCACTGTCAAGAACCGTACACTCATCTGCATTTTATACTAGCTGATAAACAAAAAGCGTAGCATTGTAGGGTTCCACTACTATATCTGAGACTTTGGGAGAAGGGAAGACAGAGAATGTGAGCATAATCCTATCTGGGTATTCTTCTCCGATCTTGGATATGAGCAATGTACCCATTCTAGACCTTGTTCCACCCCCCATGGAATGGCATACTTGAAAACCTTAGATACAATCCTAGTTCTCCATCTCTTTCCTGACGAAATCCAACTCATAATCGACTAGCCCCTTCATTGTAATGGCCCTTGACCCAGTTGTTACCAACTCTATACTGACAAAAAAAATGTTTTCAAGCCTAAAAATATGATCGTAAGGGCATGATCTGAGGTTGTCCATGGTTACAGACTCAAGGTTCATGAGAACATCCTGTGGAACAAACCTCCCGCAACTCGCCTCATTGTAGTACACATTCACCCTCTGAAGCTGGAGATCAATGGTTCCCTGATAAATCATAGTGGGATCAATCCCATGTTCATCACACACCACCTCCCATAACTTGGCACCAATCTGGTTGGTTGAATGTGCAAAATCTCCCTCATTTCTTAAACTCAAACACAACAATAGAAGATCAAGATGATGACATGATGAATACAAATAATACCAATAGTATAATTCAAGCATATATGTTATAGTTTCATTTTTCGGCATGATGTAATTCAAGTGGTGTTGTCTAAAAGGTTTGTGATACATTTAATATCTCTGCCACAACAAACACCCTTATGCTCTCATTGTCTGTTGTAACCATGTGATGATTTAACTCTTAATATTTAATAAACTATTTAAAATCCAATATTTCTCGAGGCATCACTGAGTTGGTTTCTTAGGCCATAATTCCATAATTTCTTTCTTAGTCCATAACACCATAATTTCTCTTTTAGTCTATAATGCCATAAGACATAAACAAGCAGATGATGTAATGGAGAATGATCAATAGTATGCAAAGGTTGTAATAGAGGATGTAATAAGGCATGATAGAGCGTCTTTAGGTCTTCCAAGGCATGCTTTTCCATGGGTTGTTTAGGGTTAATAACTATCTTTCAGTCAATGGAGACACTATTTATGTCTGTCGGCCTGTATTTACATAGATAGTCATCATCATAACTTAGAGTTGATCATCTAATGCAAATGTAGACAATTCTATCAAACTCTTGTAGTTACCCATTTTTTTTATTCCCCTAACATTATATAAGAAACAAATCCCTCCCATAACTCATCCAACAATACAAATTTCGACCTAGGGTTCTATGCTCTTCTATAACAAATGCCAGAAAACAATGTAGGAAAGCTTGATCCCACTTATTGATTTCCATGATCATGTGATTATCTAACTAAGCTCCTTCTTAAAACAAAATCCCTAGAGAAGCATTTAGGTAACTGAGAATGGTTAGATTAAACGTGAATCATGTCAACGATGGAAGGTTGTTGTCTAGAATGGGCATCGTGACGAGGAAGAATTTGACCCTTAGAGAAGAGTAAATTTCTAGCTGCAAAATCATGGCCAATGATAAACTCATCATACATGATATTAATGTACATTCTTTCTCCTTTGTTTGAGCCAATTGTTCTTCTTTCCTCTTTTAGGAAATGCTCAAGTGAAGGATTGATGTTTTTGTGGCAGTCATGGCCATTAGAATCTTTGCATAATATGCACCAGCTCCTGAGTTTCTTGGGCCTTGCATTATGCCTACTCCTGGGCACCTCAGATTATTTGGAAGGAATTTTTTGCCTACGAACAACAACTCTTGGAGATATCACAACATCAGATTTAAGACCCATCAAGCTTCCTAGAGTGATGCTCTTATCATAGAAGAAGGAACTTGTTGACTATAATACAAAAGTGAAAATATATTATGAATGTTTGAAGTATGCATCTAAGTTGAAAACAAGGGAGAAGGGTAATGTGCACTAAATGTTTCCCTTAGGGACATCACTAATGGGAGGAAGGAAGAATAATTAATAGCAAAAGAACATGATTTGGGTGATGAATTACTGGTGATCAATGATAAAATTATTTAGTAGGGTCACTATTAAAATAAAACCCATCATAAAAACCTTCAATATTCATACCTAATGCGTAAAATCTCTATCAGTCTCACAAGAACAATGAAAAATCACAATCATAGCAAAAAGATCTCATTGTAATCCATCAATAACAATGTAAGTGACAAGAATCTACACATTTTTCTCATTAGTAACAACAATAATGAATCCCCATACCCAATAGACCTTCATCAACAATAATGAAACCACAAGCAATATATGAGAAAAATCTTCACTTGGGTTATCATAAGTTCAATAAAAGAAACATTTTAACAATCATTAACCATATGAGAAACACAATCAATAGGAATTCAGAAATGTCAGTGGGCAAGTTGTGTCACCTCAATGTCTAAATCTGAAGAAGAGTATGATGAAAAGCTTGGAGAAACAACAACTGTCACATCCAAAAAATTGGGCTTTGCAACTATGCATTCTCCATGAATCAACTCTCAAACTGAAGTGTTGAAAAACATGAAGAAGCATATCCAGTTCCCACCATTGATATCAACCCATCATATATGATTTTTAGTCAATTTTTGTAGATCGCCAAATGACTGTTGGATATGCTCGATGGGCCTGCTGTTGGGGAATGTGTTGTGGAAGGAAATATGGTTATCATTACACTACAAGTTATACCTATTTTGAAGAACTAGATTCTCTTGTTATGGAAGGTATTGTATGTTTGAAAAAAAATAAGTTGTTCTGAAAGGGGCTGTTTGACTTCTTAATATCGAAGATGGGCTTTTCAAGGAACCCTGTCTCTGTCAGAATCTGAGGCTTGTCTATTCAAATTCCAATTCTTCTCTTTATGGTTTGTTTCTTTTTTTCATGGGATTGAATTAATTTAAATTCCCATTTTGTCCTTTTATGATTTGTTGTCTTCTCTTTTTCATTGTATGTGTTTTTCCACTCCTAGTCTACATGACACTTTTCATTAATTAGCATTAAGCGTTTCACTTGTAATTTGAACTTTTGTAGTTTGTGAATCTTAAGAAAATGGTGTTCTCACGTCTTAACAACGATAAAATAATTTTTTGTCAAACATATAACAAATATTTAAAACCTATCTAACCATTTGCAAACCTTTATCACTCATATCTTCCATTTTATAAATTATAAATTAAAACTATTATTTTTAATTAAAAAATTAAAGTAAAAATTACAAAATCATTTACACATTTTACAATTTCATTTTACAATTTTAATATATTAGTAAACATTAAGAAAAAAAAAACCTATCATTTTAAGTTTTAACTATTAACTATATTATGCATTTGTTGCTCTTATGACATTTGACTTATAGGCAAACAGTTGATTGTTTTCCTTGCATTAGAGTTAGTCCATAAACAACTGAACTTGAACCTGGTAATTTGGACAGGAGGCATACAAAACTAACCGTCAGATCCATAAAACATTCGTTGCATCGAAATTCTTGCTGCTGCAGGATCCACAAAACATTCGTCACATTGAACTGCTAGCCGCTGTCGGATATCTGACAACTATCTGACGGAACCAACCATTGGATTTTCGCCCCATTCGAAAACATTAACATAGAAATATGACGATTTATTTGTCGGATATCTGAAGGTTAAGCGTTAGAGTTTTTTGGTGATCACGTCGGTTATTCGTATGACCAGATTCGTTGTGCCATAGGGTCTATAGAAAATTCCATTAACACAACATGTTGCTAGCATCGAAATAAAATAAGAACTAATTCTTAATAATCTATAATAATAAAATTTTCTTTGAAGACCACTGGATTAAGGTTAGGTAGTTCAACTGGACAAATTGGCCGAATTTCTAGAAGCAATTTTGTGCTCACTTGCTTGAATGTCTCCCCGTTGCACTATTTGGAGCTCCTACACATGGGACTGAAGGCACTGCATATCAATACTCATATTCTATATATTTTGGTGCTATGAAGAGAGTGTTTGTTAATTTTTTAAATTTGATAGAAAGGCGATCCATGTTCCTTTCTAGATCTGCAATCTTCATCCTAACATCCTCATCAACATCCATCTCTGCTTTGTTTTTCTCAAAAACCTTTCACCTTTCTTGTTCTCCATCACAATAAATGCAGTGATTGGTAAATAATGATTAGGATACTTAGTGCCCTTTTTAGTTTCTTTTGTCATAATTAGTCTCTCAAATGTCCACTTGCATAGGTGAAATCAACCTTGAATCCCCCAGGAAAAGTAATGAAACTCTTGCACCAGATCCCTCGTGTTTTAGATGCCAATGGAAAATTTTTCATGGGTACCTAAGAGTTAATAAAATTATAAGCTTCCATCCTAAGCTCCATGATCCATGCTACAACTCAAGTTTGGAGGGTGTCGGATACCAACTCACATGTATGGTCTACCTTGGGTAGCACACTAATCCTGTCTCTCGGCCTTTGTTGACTTGGAAGAGGTCTTGCAAAAGACCATGGCATTTATTGGAATGATTGAATTTCTATCACTTAATTCCCATATCGTGATTATAACTAGGGCAATACCACTCTATGTGATTTTAGGGGCTCTTAATGGACTTTTCACACACCCATTATGTCATTGAAGTGCCATGTTCATAGCATGTAAATCATCTTGTAATATATATTTTTTAAATTTATATTTATCATCATATTGCTACGGTAGCATTGCTTCTTGCAAGATTTTGTTGAACCTCAAAGTTCTAGGAGGGAATGTTAGGGCTTGATTTGCCAACTTTTTTGCTACCCTATTTAGGTCTCTTAAGACATGCTTAGATTGAATGTGAGGAATCTGAGGGAGAAATCTCAAAATTATTGTCTATACATCAAAGGGACTGCAATCCAAAGGAGAGGTTCCTAAAGTAAGATGATATATGAATTTTTTATAGGCATCGAATATAATTAGAAGAACTAATTGGTAAAGATTGTGCCACAGTGATAACTAGGAAGAGAGCATACATTTGAACTTGGTTGTTAGAGGCAATGCCTACACTCCATGAGTATTCTATTACAATTTTTCCTTTGGGGCCAAAAAGAACCCCACACCTACCATTCCTTATACATTTCAACCATTCAAACTTTAAAGCACACTTCCATTTTTTCAATGAAATAAATTTGAAAATATATATTTTTAATGAACTTTCATAGCGTGAAAAGAAAATTATAAGTCGTCAATTCGTGGAATTTTGTGAACATCTCATGTATATTTTGTGTTCAGGGTGTACTTTTACATGCGATCTTGTATCTTTTTCTCCAACGTAATAAAAATCACAATTGTATTCTATACAATAGTTTTCCTTTCTTAGTAGTTTTGGATTTTTATATAATATACATGTTATTTATTTATAAATATTTATTTTAATTTTAGCTTTTTATTAAATCTAAAACACAAACTGTATGAATTTTGTTTATATATATAATTAAAATAGGAAAATATTATATTTAAATGTTGTAGCTAATGTTAATAATATTATGAAAAAAATGAATTTCACATTTCAATATTTTTTTGAGAGTATATGATAAAGTTTGCAAAATATTATAAAATAGTTATTCTATATTTTCTTACAAGTAATATGTTTTCCAAAAGTATCTATGATGCTAATAACTCTAAAAAATGTTATAATTAACAAAAGACATGTAGCCTGTTCCAATTATTCTTGACCAACATTTGAGAAAGGAGAGTATGGCTACTCAATATCCATCAATTCATTCCGCTGGTGAACCATATATTTTTCTTTGAATTCACCTTGAGCAAAGTTAACCAAAACCTTGTTTGATGTTGAGGAGAGGGAATCCCTTTGATTGAGTGTCAAATTCCACAACATATTGTATTAAGCCTCCAAAATGTTAAACGTCTATTTTTCTTGAATTGGTAAATTCATTATGGATGCATGTTGAAAGACACAAATACACAAATACGTTCATTCTCATGCGAGACATAGAGATGGTCATTCTCACACACTTCAATTGTCACTAAAAACAAAGAGGTAATATTAGGCCAAATATGTTCTTCATGTCTCCTTAGAGTCTTCTTGAATTCCAATACATCTCTATTTTCCATCACTACACCTGAAACACCAAACCCTTCTAAACAAACTGAGCTGAGAAAGATAGGTCTAGAATGAGAGCCTTGACTAAAAAAAAATCAAGGAGGAGGTTATTGACACCTTAACATCCTTAGAGGATTGAAACCAAAATTAAGACCCACCACTAGAATTTTCTCATGAAATTCCTTCTAAAAGGCAGTCAAAGCACATAAGAATATAAAACACATGATAACTAGGCCTGTGAGATCACCTTTCTTGGAAGCCCTTTCAAAACCCTTTTTTAGAACAAGAGAATAAGACCCAAAATGAACATTTCAAATTGACAACGTTTACTTCATCCCTTAAAATTTGACTAAAACAACTAGGATCCTAGACAAGCTTCCCCATTACAAAGAAGTCACTAACCAATAGCCATGAAACCTAAAGGTCCCAACTATAAATGTTCCTAATTCCTGCCCACCCATGTTTCATTATCCCACACAACCGAAAATTTGTCATGTTGAAGCATTTAATAAATAGAGGTATCATTAAGTCTTGCATGCGAGAGAGGTTTAGTGTTGTCCTCAATATTTCCATCTTGATACAGTGGAGTTGATATGATTGATAATGAACATGATGGTAGTAAATGTTGATTGACGTGCCAAATTACACCAAGACCTCAGGTGTTGTTGCAAAGTGAGCACACCCGAATTTTTTCATACACTCCTTTTATTAATTCAAAAACCTTCTTGGCCCAAAAGTCAACTTCTGCAGCAAGTTCTTACTTCATGTCATAGAAAAAGAATTTACTTATTTTTCTTGCCTCCTTTTTAGCTTGAGTTATAGCCTTAACAAGCTTGCTATCCGTTGGTGATGATTTCCCAAGCATAATTTAATGATCATTGAGGAATCACTTAAGATGATCAATGTTTCAACCGTGGTCTCCTTATCTCAGAAGGGCATATGCTTTTGCTAGATTGTTTGGGGCTTCCTTTATGATGCTACTTTTTTCCTTTGGGATCATAGAGAATTCCCCCTCCCACTTAGGACCCCTTATTATAATCAAATGTTAATAATATTTAATAAATTGAATTATGTTCCATCAATATAAAATTAAACTATGTTTTTAATATAAATCTAAGGATAGTTAGTTGATGTAGAAATTGATTTTATTTATTTTAAGTATCACATTTTAAGGGAGACTGCTTAGGCCCTTCCCTTTGTTTTAAAGATGGTACTTAGGATAAACCCTAGATTTTCTAGGACACAAGTCTCGTCAACAATTTATGAATAATTCATATATAGCTAATTAACAATGAGCTCAATAAAAACAAACATGTCACAAAGATGGAATTGAATCTCAATGAGGATAGTAACAACTTTACTTGACAACTACTCGAACTAGACCTAATTGACATTTAGAAATTGATTACCATCCTAAATTGTTTAAATAATAATTGATCTAATTATCTTATTAAGAGAAGTGAGGTGCAATTTATATTCTAATATGGTTATGGATGAAATGTATGTGTGTAATACTTATAAATTAAAATGAACAAAATGAAATATTGTAATGTAGAAAAGTTTAAAAAGTGCATAATAATGATAAATAAACAAATATAAATATATTTTAAACACCTATACTTCGCATTAATGATATAATTTTGTCTTAGTTTAGTTTTCATCATTACTAATTCTTTATAAATCTAGGGTTAAGATGAATCTATGATAATTAACTATTATATAAAGTCAACTCAAGCTTTATCATGTACATGAACAAACACTAATACATATAATATCTATCTCTTATACCACACGCTAGAAATAACTCAAATGAGTGACTTGGATACCTGAGCTAACATCATTAAACACAGCTTAAATAAATTCCCTCTAAGTTCCTCTCAAATAAATCAAGGATCATCTTAAATCAAATTCTCATTATTGTGGCATGTCCACCATCTTTCAAGTGTGTCACATCTGTTCTGAAGAGACAACTCTTGAACCTTCCCTTCCCCTAAACCCTTTTCCCAAAGGGATGACTTCATGGTAGGCCACTTTACAATGTTTTTCATATATGAAAAATTAATGAGGAAGAAGCTTGATGAAGGGAGACATGAGAGACCTAGTTAAAGCTTAGAGTTTTGTGAGCTTATAACTTACACATAAAGCACATTAGGACCAAAGGAGGAGAGAATTAACGTGAATTAAAATTCCATCACAAAGATATATTAGACATATAATTATTATGGATATTATTAGGTAACAATTGCAAGTCAAAAAAGATATTAACATCACAGTAGTGTTGTTAGATAATTTATAATTAAACATTGATTTTTTTTTTTTAAATTTCAAATTTTATTTATGATGAGCAACAAAGACGATCCAAATGCTTAATAATCATAATAAGTCGCTCTTTTACTTCAATTCTATACTTTACTCTTAATTCACAAAGTTATTTATAGAATAATTAAGTTGGTTGTTAAAAATGCATTAATAACTCTTTAAATTGTTCTAAATAATTACTATCTAAAATTTGAAAATTAATACACATTAAGTACATAATGTAATATGTTATAAAAATAAATAAATTATAACCAATTTTACTAATAAATTATTTTTAATAAACTATTTTTAATGAAAAACATTTTTTCAACTTTAATTATTATAAATATATTAATAAACCAACTATATATATACATTGAACTTTTTAAAATTTGGAATGATGTCATTTAATGTAGATGAATATTTTGAGATATTATTTAGAGAATAAAATTTTGATGTAAATTAATATTATATACATATATTCACATAATTTTTTTCTTTTCTTTAAAAAGGAATAATTATCATTTAAAGAGAATTAAATATATTATATATGGTGTATGATGATCAATATCCAATGTTTCTCAATTATTAATGGTGTATGATTTTGTCAATTTTTGCGTATTATTAAAAAGTTTGATTTTGATATGTCTAAACTTACATTACATTCATTTCATTAAAACATCTTTTAAGTGGTTAAATATTTTTCATTCACAGATAGTTAAAAGTATATTCCATATGATGCATGATGTTAGATTGTAAATATTAGTGATATTAACTATATATATCACTAAAGTGTATTGTTAAAAAGTTTGATTTTGACATGTCTATAAAACTTACGTTACATTTCATTAAAACATGTTTCAATTAATACAACTCCAACATTATCTGATCCCAAATTTAGGGCAATGCTTACTGTACCATCTCCAAATTCC
>APFE031501198.1:0-12686 GCA_000404065.3 Pinus taeda
TAAAAATGATGGGCATGATGATGAGCATTGTTGGATTTTGCATTGAGAGCTGAGACCTAAGAAGTTCGAGGGCAAGAAGAAGAAGACTGTTGCAGCTATTAAGAAAGATTTGGGGTCAGACTCAGGAGACGAAACAACCATTGCAGCCACAAGTATAAAATGTAAGAATTTCGAAGCATCTACTAGTAATTTTGCACAACCTACTATTGATGAAGAAAATGAGAGAAAAAGACATGAGCTTTTCCATATTCGAGTTATTTCCAAACATCAAAAGGTTGATACTTTGTTCGATAGTGGCTCACAAGTAAATTTAATTTCTGAAGCAATTGTAAAGAAGTTGGGATTAGTAACTACACCTCACAAGAAACCATAACCATTAGGATGGTTAAATGATAAAACACAACTACAAGTGACTAGACAATGCAAACTCAAGTTTTCTTTTGGGTCAGCATTTGTAGATGAGATTGAGTTAGACATAATTCCTTTGGATACATGTGGATTGTTTTAGGAGGTCCTTACTTGTATGACAAAAAAACTATTTTCTATAGATCTGAGAACAAGTATCTACTTGTTAAAGATGGAATCGAATACTTTGTAAGAGCTCATAAGCTCAAGAATAATTATACCCTCATAAACTCAAGGCAGATGAAACGAATATAAATTCATGCAAACAATTCTTATTGATGGTTGTAAAGGAAAAGAAACCTGATAAAACCAATGTATTTGAAGGCTGTAATGCTAAACAACAAGCTAAATTAGAAAAGGTTGTTTCAGAGTATGATATCTTGTTTCAAGAACCTAAAGGTCTGCCACCCAAAAAGGAAATAGTGCATGATATTATTTTGCAGCAAGATGCTCCATTGCGTAACATTGGAATGTACAAGTTGTTCGCTTTAGAGAATGCTAAAATCAAGAAGTAGGTGCAGGACTTGCTCGAGAAGGGGTTCATCAGACCTAGCACATCGCCATGTGGGTCACCAATCGTTTTGGTGAGAAAGAAAAATGGCTCGTGGAGAATGTGCATTGATTACCGAGCACTGAATAGGATAACAATAAAAAATCGTTATCCTCTTACTTGCATATATGATCTTTTAGATCAATTGAAAGAAGTTGTTTATTTCTCCAAGTTAGACTTGCATAGTGGATACCATCAGGTCAGAGTTGCAGAACAAGATGCAATTGGAAGAATGCTTTTAAAACAAAGCAGGGATTGTATGAGTGGTTGGTTATGCCTTTTGGCTTAACTAATGCTCCTGCTACTTTCATGAGATTAATGAATGATGTACTCAGACCTTTTCTTGATGATTTTGTTATTGTGTATCTGGATGACATTCTGATATTTAGCAAAACACGGGAAGAACACTTAAAGCATGTTAAGTAGACACTAGATGTTTTGAAAAGAGAAAAATTTCATGTTAAACTCTCAAAATGTGAATTTGGCAAAACATCTTTGAATTATTTGGGTCATATAGCAGGGGGTGGTGAATTGAAGATAGATCCCTCTAAGGTGGCAGTTATTGTAAACTGGCCTAAACCCAAATCTTCTACAGAAGTTAGGAGCTTCTCAGGAGCAACACAATATTGGAGAAAGTTCATTTCTAACTTTTTCTTAATTGTATCTCCCTTACATGCTTTAACAGGATTGAACAAGGTGTTTCAGTGGGGAGGAAAACAACAGAAAGCCTTCGACACCTTGAAAGAAAAGATTAGTACAACACCTGTACTAGCACTGCCCGATCTTCAAAGACCATTTGAGATCCAAACGGATGCCCGCGACTATGACATGGGAGCAGTGTTGACACATCATGGTAAACCCATATGTTATCATTCTGAGACATTTAATTCTGCAGTAGTTAACTATCATACATATGATAAATAATTGTATGCATTAATATAGTGTGAAAAAGTGGAAACATTACTTAATGGGCAAAGATATAGTAATACATACCGATCATCAACCACTTCAATATCTACACTCCCAAACTAAGTTGCAACAATCAAGACACTATAGATGGATGGGTTTTCTACAACAGTTTCATTTAGTCATCAGATATAAAAAGGGCATACACAATAAATTTGCAGATATGTTACCTAGACCCATTATAAATGCATCTACTATACTTGAGCATAATTCTATGTTACATGAGAGCTACATTGAACAATATGCTCAAGATATAGACTTTAAAGATGTATATGCAACTTTAAGTCAAGGCAAATGAGTAGAAGAATTGGATTATCATGTAAAGGGCCGACTCTTATATCATTGTGGGAAGTCATGCATTCCACAAACTGAAAGAGTAAACATAATTCGAGAAGAACACACTTCTCTAATGTCAGGTCACTTTGGGGTAAGTAAAACAGTGGCACAGCTGCAAAGATTTGTTATTGGCCAAAAATGAACGAGACAGTTTCTAGATATGTAAAAGGGTGTACTATGTGTGCTAAAAGCCAGCCCAACAATAGAAAACTAGGCTTGTACACTCCATTACCAGTTTCTTCTCACCCTTGGGAAAGTGTTTCCATGTATTTTGTTGGAGGGATGCCTAAATCTAGGAAAGGTCATGATTATCTATATGTTGTTGTGGATAGGCTCAAAAAAATGTGTATTTTGATACCTTGTAATAAACATATTACAGCTGGACAAACTGCAAAACTATTTTTTGAACATGTATGGGTTCATTTTGGATTACCCACTTCCATTGTATCTGATCAAGACACCTGATTTGTGGGGAAGTTTTGGTCAAGTCTGTGGGCACTGATGGACACCAAATTGAAGAAAAGCACAGGTTTTCATCCAAAAACTGATGGCCAGACAAAAGTATTTAACAACACAGTGATCCAATTGCTCAAGGGATATTCCAGCAAGCATCCTAAGCTTTGGGATGAACATTTATGTTGTGCAGCATGCTTACAATAGAGCAAAACAATCTTCTACACAGAGATCTCCTTTTGAGACCTGTTTTGGTTTCACACCAAGGTCTCCTTTGGATTTTGTCTTTGGTAAAGACACCACAGTTGAGGGACACAGTGATGTGGACATGGCAACTAGGTTCATTGAAACAATCCAAGAGATCCACCAGGCATACAGGAACAACTAGAAAAGACCAAGCCAAATACAAGGCAAGGCATGACAAGGATCAGATGGAGCATAGTTTCCAAGTTGGTGACCAAGTCTGGTTGTATATCAGCAAGGACAGGATGCAAGGTGAAGGTAAAAAGCTAAATCCTATCAGGTATGGATCCTTCAAGCTACTTGAGAAGATTGCTGAGAATGCTTTTCGCCTTCATCTACCAGCTTACATGCACATCTACTCAGTCATGAATGCAAATTGCTTGAGACTGTTTGAACCCTCACTAATTGAGGATCCCGAAGAGTAGAGTCAATCGCCTTCTATTGATGACCTGTTACCTGAATATCTTAACGAATTACAGGAAGACACAGTTCTGGACAAGAAGGTGACGACGACGTGCAAGGGAGATGTTGAATACCTCAGAGTTGGGCTCAAGGGTTCAAAGCTGAGCAGTCAAAGTGGATAGAGATTGGACAAGTGAGACAGTTGTACCCTCACTTAGTCGATGCTTGAAAACCAACTTTTGGTGGTTCAAAAGCTTTTCCAATGGGAAGGTCGTGATCCGAATTGGATCCATGAAAATTAGCAAAGTGCTATGGCTGTATCAAATCAGGACAGACTTCAAAATTTAGGAACAAAGAGTTATCAGGAAGATCTATGGAAAGTGGCAGTTTGTAGCCAGCAAGGAACGATGAGGTCATTTCTGATGCGCGATTAGCGCTTAGCGCTAATTGCACATCGTTGGGCCCCTCAAGAAGGAAAAGCCCCAAGTGCTCGGTTTCATGGGAAGCCGGGAAACTATAGGGAAAGCGCTAAGGCGAAAGGCGGGTCCCGCGCTCCAAAACCAGCAAAATATCGGAGGCATATTGGGCGGTAAGTAGTTTTGGCAGGAGAACGAGCAATTCCATGCATTGCACGACGCCTGTCTAGCGGATGAGAGAGAAAATTGACTCTCATTGCGAGCTAATGGTCGAGTAAGCCAACCGCGCAATAAGAGCGAACACCGTAGGATCTAGGGGGGCTCCAGATCTGACGGCGGAGATTACGCCCGATGGGAAACCAGATTTGACGGGGGAATTAAGCCATGATATATAAAATTCTGAAGTCTGATTTGACCGCTAAGTTGGCAGATGAGTCATTTCACAACATAACCGAAATACCGAACCATTGAGGAAGAGCTGGCATAGTTTGTGAGAGGACAAGTGGCCACTTCCCTGTGAGACGTTGGCGATGACGCAAAGGTAGGGAACTCCAAGCAAACAGTAGTAGGCGATCCGAAGGGGAAGAAGAGGAAGCGAACAGTCAAGGACAGATTGGCTTTAAGCCATGAACAGACAGAGAACAGAACAAGGAAGAACCAGAGAAGGGAACAATGAAGAAAATATGAAAGAGACAGTGAAGCAAGAGGCAAAAACACAGAGAGCCAAGCTGACTTGCAGCATAAGGCAACATCGAGCAGACAGAAGGCTTGAGAGGTTCAAGCGATCCCTATGAGGATATCTGTCGAGAACTGAGTACCAGATCGGACTCATTCCATTAAAGACCAAAGAGGTCAAGACTTGGTAAGGAAGAGTCTGTGCACTCTAGTGGCTTGGGGAATCAAATAACCACCCTACTAAGCATCCTCTGTTTCAGGAGACTCAAGTTGAGCTCCTCACTGTGAATTTTTGCTTTAAAGACACAATGAAAGAAGGCCACCACTGAAGCTAGATCAGAGACGTAGCCCTGGAGAATAGGGTGAACTCCTTATTAATGTGTTGTGTTCTTGTATTTGCTTACTGTGTTTCCCTTACTGTTTTCCATTTTCCAATGTTTGTGTCTTTTGCATTCTGATCGACCCATTGCCTAAAATAACATAGACACACACCAGCACATGAGTTTGTAATACATTCATTCATTAATTATTTAACTAAGATCACTCACGAGTGATTTTTAGATCAAGGGGAAAAACCCACAACATCATGGTTATCTAGGAAATGGAAATACAAGGCTAAAACCACTGTCAATCCAGGAAAACCTCCATGCCAATGATACCACATTACCAAGAAAACACATGCATGTACCATGCATGCCAAAACTAGCAAGGAAATCATACATGCAACCTGTTACGTGCAAACCAATCAAACTGTAGTCATTGATCCAACAATTCTCTTACACTTTCCTACTTTCCTTTGCCTTCTTTCTCCAATTCCAATGCATGCCAAATTTCTCCAAGCATGCTCCAAGAATGCACTAGGTTTGCAAGAGTACGAGTGAATGAGAGAATAGAAGTGCTCCAAAACTAAACCGACAGAAGCTTGTGAACTGATCCTCAAAATCGTTTTTATCATCGATGCCTCTTTTTTCTTCATTTTCCTTCATTTTTACTTCAATTTCCTCCTCATGCAAATTTGTGACCTTTGATCTCACTTTTCTCCTATTTTCCTTTATTTCATAAATAAAATGTCAATTATTGCCACTTTGCCTTTGCCAATGTCTTTGTCAATTTCCTTAGCCATAAATAAACCAAAAGTGACATCCACTCAGATGTTTTTCCCAACATTTAGCTTGGAATACATGTCTCGTGACCTTGATCTTATATTTATTTACATGGAAACTTAACACAAGACCGTTACATTCCATTTGGCTTGTGCAACGCCATGGCCACTTTTTTCACATTGATCAATGATGTTCTCATGCCCTTCTTTGACAATTTTATTGTGGTGTATTTGGAGGACATCATGGTGCATAATGAGAGTTTGGAGGAGCACAAGAAACATTTGGAATTTGTCTTCAAGGTTTTGAGGGAACATCAACTACACTTCAAGAAGTCCAAGTGCATTTTTGCATAGACCAGGACACCATTTTTGGGCCATTAAATTGCGCAATAATGTATTCGTATGGACCCAATAAAGGTCAAGGAAATTGAATATTAGGACTATAGCCTTTCAATATAAATGACTTGACAGTCTTCCTATTGTTCAACTAGTATAAGTGGTTTGTGTAGGGATGCTCCAAGATTTCTACACCATTGATAGATTTGTTGAAGAAGAAGAAGTTATGGAATTGGTCAGAGAGGAGCAATAATGTGTTTGAGTAGAAATGTCAGATTGTCTCTACCCCTATATTGAAGCTACCAAACCCTTAACATCCATTCGAGGTACAAATAGATGTGTTGGACCTTTCCATTGGAGTATTTTTGTCAACAGTGATAGGGATAGGCAGGAAAGTCTAGCCTTCCAGATCACATAGTTGGAGGCTCTGTCAAACCGATCTTGATCTCTCAACCTAACTGATGCCATCTCTCTGAAAACGTCGAACTCCCCCTCTTCTGCTCTACGCAGTTGCTGCCCAGCTATTCACACTCCCTTATGGAGTGAGGAATACGGCACACAACTACTGCTGCTCTGTTAGGAATATTTGAACTTCTTGGCTAGAAGTCCCCTGAGGAAAAAATTCCCTCAGTGTGTGCTCTTCCTTCCTCCTAATGCTATTTGCACTAGCAAATTGCTGCAAAAATATGCATCCAAGTTGAAGATCTGCTCTGTAAGTGAAATTCTACTACTCCCTCTGCCTCTGTACTCTTCAATCTGGAAAATTTTATTCTTTGTCGACTCACTCAGAGAAGTAAAATTTCCATGAAAAATTGACCCTTCTAGCCAAGGAAATACGTTGCCCCTGGAGTTTTGAATTGCTGCCTATGCAGAAATTTGAACTTGCATCTCCTCTTATGCTCTCAGCTCTCTGACTTACAATCTATGCTCTGAAACCATTTGAAAAATCAGTGACCCGATTCTCTACTGCAACAATTGATTAAATTTCTCCTACTTTTTAATTTATGAATCAAGTTATTTACAATGTTACATAGTAAACATCGAAATAAAATCTATTGCGACCTTCACAACATAAAATACTACGGAAACAAAACACTACACAACAGAGAAATAAACACACACAAATACACCGTTGTTTTTGGACCAATGTCCCCGGAAAAACCCAACTTGGGAAAACCGGTGAAACAATTAAGGGTTTTATTATTATGCAATTGTAATATGAGTACGGATCTTTAGATGCCCAAACTGGGAATCTAATATAGAGAATAAAATGGCAAAGAGGTAGTGAGAAATATTCTCACACTATCACTTGCGACCCGAATTTGATCCAGGCTCTGAATGGCTAGCCCCACACTGCCTCTGCGCAGTCTCTGCGTCAACCTACACAAATCTGCATCACAGCTTCTAGGAACTATGTCACCCTTCCAGCTGATCAATTTGTTGACTAGAAATCGACTCTTTGGCCCTTCGGTCATACACCCCTACTTCTGACACTAGATCTCGACTGCTCCCAGCAAAATTACAGACTCCCTCTGAAGCACTGCGCTGCCTCTCTAAATCTCTCGATGCCTTCTCTGCCTTTCAATCTCCAAAACTGGAAAAATCCCCTCTGATCTACTATATTTTCCCCTCACGGAAAGAAGAACACTCGATCTCTCTCCGAAAACTTAGCGCTGCTACTCTTGAGAAATTTGATCTCCAGATCTCGCTCTCTCGGTATATTCTCCAAGTGCCCATCAAGCTCCTTATATTCTCTCGTTGGAGCACCAACGACCAACATTAAAACATAATCAAAGGCTAAGATTAATAGGGAGTTGATCCTCATCTTCTTCTAGAGGATTCACACCAGATTTAATTAATACCCTTTAATTAATAACATTTCATAAGTTTAGACTTAGGACTACATTAAAAATGATTAATTATTTGAATTAAACCATCTCTAGGTGGAATTTTCCCAAATGATTTTTGGGTCTTAGAGAAAGCATGTGCCTTAGTCTCTCTGCAAAATCTCGAGGCTAGAGCACATTCGATGCTATAAAAATCAACATGCAACTTGTTCACACATGCCAGTCACATGTTCCAAAGATTAAGACATCATGTCTATTAATTTGTAATCAACCTTTACCAAGACTAACAACCATATCATAATCAACTCACAGTCAATAATCATAATACTACAACTAGCACCCACTTGCATTCATATGCATATCAGCTATCTTAGCACATATTGTGTTAGTACAACCGTCTTAACACAAGATCATTCCTTCATGCAATCTTATAGACACATACTCTTATCATGCAATTATTCAAACATTCAAACAACCTATAAACATACCATGTTAGACAAACCAAATAAACGACATAATCAAACTCATACCTCAATGTATCTCAGGGAACGCTATCACATCTGCACAAGTCAGTCTAGATTAGTACGGCACAATATCACAAGTATATCAACTCAAACCTGAATAGCATAACCATAACCATATGCACATGTAAATCCAGATTAGCACGATACATATAACATCAATATCTAACTGTTGTGACCATAATCACCATGCATATGACCGCAATACATACAACAACAAATTAACTACCATGCATGACTATCTGACGCATGTGCAGAGGCACATACTAATCAAGTAGCATCTATCATGCATGTAACTAGAACAAAAATAGAATGACAGAAATGTACATAACCATAATGCTTATAACAATCATTAACCAACATACCTGCATGCCCATTATACAAACCTGTATGATGATCTGCTCTTACCTCGAGGTCTAGTGCTAAAACCTCGCTCTTATGATATGCATCTCCAACTCCATCTCGACCAACATATCAGTCCCATAACGTACCAACAATGTCATGATAACACAAACAACATAATGAACATCATGATGCATGTCTAACCTACTATGCATGCATAACAACATGCACTACCCATCCAGTCCAAGTGTTTGAACTTGGGAGCTCTAATACCAATCTGTAACCACCCCTCCCACATTTACCCAATTATACTGGCCTCTTAGGGCAAACATAAGACAAGAGTTACTATGAAATGACCCGACCTCCTAGATCCAATTAAAGAAGCGGGGCCGACTACTGATGACAAAATGACATCACACAACATCCCTCAGGACTACAGGAACCATCAGGGGCCAAAGAACCACCCCAAGTGACCAAACCCTGAGCTGAGACTCCCTTTCACACACTTTAACCTCAAACCACATGCATGACAATGCCTCCATGCGGTTACACGTCTCCAACCGCATGCATAAGCTTGCTTGGGTGTGGTTGTGACCCAATTTCTTTAGTTCTGAGCATGCGGTCCTGGAATCAGTGCCACCTTTTTAGGCCTGCCTCCAAACCATTGCCCAGAATTGATTGAGACTTTCTAGAATGATAAATAACATCAGGAAAAATCCATTCATACAAAACTTGATCAAAGACTTGACCGAACTAGGTCTAACCATGATAGTTATTTCCTCAATCATATGGTGAACATGTAATCTACAGGTTGTGAATGCATATCTAAACATAGGAGTCTGAAACTTATTTGAGATTCACCAAGAAGGTCTAATGCCCTCTCATAATAGTTACAATAACATTTGTTAGCTTATGCATTCATTAACCATTCATCAACTAACCAAAACATACCAAGAGCCATAGATAATACATCACATAACCAACATATAACCAACAAATAACCAAGATAGAAACCATGAAAAACCAACCATAATATCGCAAACATAATCAATACATATGCTCATAGATCATAATAGAAAATACCTCATATTAACATATCAAAATGTCAACCAAGTTAGGGACTTCCACGTACCACCCAACCATAGATTGGGCTGATCCAAATCTTTCTTTCAACTAATCACCCCCATGCCATATTCCAAGCATGAATGTGAGATATCATAGAATAACCAAAATAAAACCAAACTACGGCTTCTATAGGCCAAACCACCTCAACCCTCAACTAGTGACTCCACTTGATGGTCAGACATCACTAACACCAACAAGATCAGTCTTTACCCAAGCCATCGAGGGATCTAGAGCGTTTGTTCCAACCACAACTTCAGGAACTAATAACTCAACCCACAACCTTCCAGGGCTCCAAAGCATTTGTCCAATCCGACTCCGGGGACAAGTAACTCAACCCACTAAGGGCTCAAGTGTGTTTGTCCCAACCTAGGCTCAAGGACTAGTAACTCAAATCAAGTTGTTTTAGAGCTTCTAGAACATTTTGTTCCAACCAACAACCATAAGGAATTATGAGCACCAACTAAAAAGAAATCAAGTGGAAAAACCCACAACACCATGAATATCTAGGAAATGGAAAGACAAGGCTAAAACCACCATCAATATAGGAAATTCTTCATGCCAATGACAACACATAACCAAGAAACCACATGCATGTACCATGCATGCCAAAACTAGCAAGGAAATCATACATGTAACATGTTACTTGCAAAAAAATCCAACTGTAGCTGTTGATATAACTATTCCCTTGCACTTTCCTACTTTCCTTTGCCTTCTTTCTCCAATTCCAATGTATGCCAAAGTGCTCCAAGAATGCTTTAGGTGTGCAAGAGTATGAGAGAATGAGAGAATAGAAGAGCTCCAAAACTGAACTAACAAAAGTTTGTGAACTAATCCTCATAAGCCTTTTTACCATTGATGCCTCTATTTTGTTTAGTTTCCTTCAAATTACTCATCAAGCAAATTTGTGACCTTTCATCTCCCTTTTCTCCTATTTTCCTTTATTTCATAAATAAAATGTCAATTATTGCCAATTTGCCTTTGCCAATGACTTTGTCAGTTTCCTTAGCCATAAATAAACTAAAAGTGGCACCCACTAGGATGTCTTTCCCAACATTCAGCGTGGAATATGTATCTTGTGACCTTGGTCTTATATTTATTTACATGGAAACTTAACCCTTAACTATTACATTCCATTTGGCTTGTGCAATGCCATGGCCACTTTTTTCACATTGATCAATGATGTTCTCATGCCCTTCTTTGACAATTTTATTGTGGTGTATTTGGAGGACTTTGTGGTGTATAATGAGAGTCTAGAGGAGCACAAGAAACACTTGGCATTTGTCTTCAACGGTTTGAGGGAACATCAACTATACTTCAATAAGTCCAAGTGCACTTTTGCATAAGCCAAGACACCATTTTTGGGCCGTTAGATTGCGCAAGAATGCATTCGTATGGACCCAATAAAGGTCAAGGAAATTGAATATTAGGAGGAGCCTTGCAATATAAATGATGTGAGAGTCTTCCTAATGTTCAACTAGTATAGGTGGTTTGTGGAGGGATGCTCCAAGATTGCTACACCATTGATAGATTTGTTAAAGAAGCAAAAGTTGTGGAATTGGTCAGAGAGGAGAAATAATGTGTTTGAGTTGAAATGTTAGATTGTCTCTACCCCCATATTGAAGCTACCAAACTTTAAATATCCATTCGAGGTACAAATAGATGTGTTGGACCTTTCCATTGGAGTATTTTTGACATAGAGGTTAGGCACCCTAGAGCTTTTGAGAGCCAAAAGTTACATGATCAAGAGAAGAGGTTCTTGGTTCATGACAAGCAAATGATTGCAATTGTGGATTGCCTATAAGTTTGGAGGCACTAGTTGTTGGGAAAGCCATTTTGTGGTTAAACTGACAACATATAATGGGCTCGTTTTCCATGCAACCTAAGCTGTCCTCCAAATAGGCATGCTAGTAGGACTTCTTAGTGGTGTTTGACTTGACCATTGGCAATAGTCCCAATCGACTAAATGTAGTAGCTAATGCCTTGAGTAGGAAGGCACAAGTTGCCACACTTAGGAAGAGGAGTTACCTATACCAAATGAAAGTCAGATTCACATAGTGATAAAGTTTTAGAACATGATTAAGGAGGGATTGTAGTTTGATCAAGCCACAAAGAACATTTTGAAGTAGGCAAAGGAAGGAAAAACAAGATATTTTTGGCTCCTAGAATTGATTCTTGTATTTTGGTGAGCATATCTATGTGCCTAGGTCAAGTAGTCTCAACAAGGAGCTCTTGAAGGAATGCCATGACTCATCTTGGGATGGCCACCTAGGAGAACATAGAACATTGGTATTGCTGACGAGAGAATATTTTTGGGATCGTATTGAGCAAGACATGGAGGACTATGTTTGTATTTGTATTGTTTGCCAAAATGACAAGGATGACTCTAGAATGCAAGCAAGTGTATTATAGCCTTTACTGATTATGGAGAGACCATGGGTAAGTGTTTCAATGGAATTCATCACACAACTTCAATACAATGAAATTGAAAAAATAAAATAAAAAATTAGATAAATTAAAAAAAAAATCAAAATATTCTTTTTAAACATAAATAAAAATATATAATTTTTCTTACCAAAAATTATATTAATTTATCATTACACATTCAAAGAAACATAAGCCATTCAATATTTACATTTATTTGTCATTCAATATTTACATCTATACTTTTAACTAGTGTGGCCATATAAATTAAATCATTGATAAAAATTGATAGACATAATTCATAGTCTAACTTATAGAGGAAATGGTCATTTTCACAACCATTTTTTTGGTTAATTTTAATAAAAATCACAAAGATTTTTAAAAACTTGAATTTAAATTGTTTAACCTGGATAATTCAAAACTGTATTTACATATTCAAAACTGTATTTTAAACAACAAAAAATCTCGAAATTGTATGTCTTATTTTGGTGAATTCCCGTGAAAAAAATTATTTCGTCTATAAATTACGCCTACATCATAACACTT
>APFE031501199.1:0-13497 GCA_000404065.3 Pinus taeda
AAGGAAACCACGTATTTACTTGGCAAAATCACGTGAGCACAAGCTACAATGTGGGAAAATACGTGGGCAAACTCATTGGCATACTCAATCCCTTGATTGTGTAAGATCTGATGCACAACTATAGTCACAACTGATAGCAATCTGATTCTCTAACACCTGTCCCTGCTGAACTGAACATGCACTGACATGCAACTGAGTTAACTGATGTATTCATTAGTTGTATTATGAGTTAATAACTTGTGAATTAATTAATAACTAATTCACCCAACTCATCTCTAGTCTATTTGCCAGTTAGACTAAATACAACCAGTTTAACAAAGCTAAACTGAACACAACTCCATCAACTGCACCTCCAGTCCACTAAACTCAACTCACTTGAGTTCTAACTGAAGTCCTGCATGCAAATATTAGTCATCCCATAGGTAACCACGTATTTCCTTCTGGGATCTGCATGTACCACATCCGTAGCTCATCCTGAAGTGCTCCAAGAGAATAAGACAAAGTTTATAGTCTAAATATTATTATGAGCTAATAATATTTGACTGTTCTATATTTAGACTTAGCAGTCACTCCGCTGTGATCTAAAAATAGAAGTCCATCTATTTTTTCCCAACTTGATCAATTATCCATAAACAACAACCTGCAATCCATAGACATGATCCATATGTCTAAAAATAGACATAGTCTAAAAATAGACTTTCGCCAAAAATAGCCTGCGGGCCCACTTAGTGAAGGCGACTCTTTTCACTAAGCTCCATCATCTTGTTGCAATCTCAACAAGAAACATATGATCGTTATTCTCCACCTCATGTTTGTAGATCACACAAATACTTGGCCCGTGCCATTGACACTTTTGCAGATTATCCCACGTGAGATTCTTATTATGATAAACCAACCATGAGAAGTAGATGATTTTAATAGGAATATGGTTCCTCTAGAGGGCAGTAAGTATTAGGTTCTCCATATTGTTGGCTTCACCTCCACATAAGGTAGTATATACATTAGCCACCCTTATGTTGCCAACCTTTATATTCCCCGCCCACACCATTTTATCTCGTTGTTCTTCCCAGCATATACCTAGAACTTTGTAGCCAGCACAAACATACATCCACTTCGTAGCCCGGTTGCTGACCAACCCCAGTTCATGTGAAGTTTTCGATATGGGGTATCCATCCCGCCATGAGTTTATCAATTGATTCCATAAAAAAATACCATGTTCATATAGAAAAGTAAGTAATGACTCAGAAAAAAAACAGTCCCCACCAGTGCCAAGAACCCTGTCCACCCCAATAATAATAGAGTGTCCCGATCACATTCTCCACACCAATTGCTGAATGAAGAAAGATGACACTTTCTGCATACTATTCTAGATGGCTGAGCCACATGATATACCAATGTTGTGTTTGCAGTACCAAAATAGAAATTCATGGTTTTTCATGTATTTATGTTTTATCACCTTGCTCCATATACCAGTTCCAAATATGGCATGCCAAAGTGATTTCACCCGTAGTGAAAATCCAAAGTATTTTAAATTCATTATACCCCATCCCCCCATATTTTTTGGACAAGCAATATGAGATAGTTTAGTTAAGTGAATTTTGTTTTGTCCATTGCTACCAGCCCAAATAAACTTGGCCATAATACGATTAATGTTGTTTATGATGGCCATTGGGATCTGATATAAGTGCACCCAATAAACCCCAAGTTGAGCAAGTACAACCTGGGTGAGAATCACACGACCCCCAGTGACAGACAATGAAATTCCCATCCAGCAACCCATTTGAAGAAACGATCAACCAACCATTGCCAATCTAAGTTCTTATAGCAATTTGGTTTAATACGATATCCAAGATATTGTATACCAAGCAACAATGGTTTCGCTTCAATGCGAAAAGATGTTTGATATATTCAATGACCTCCATGTTGCTAGAGTCATGATATACAATGGATTTATGCAGATTCATACTTAAGCTAGAAGTAATAGAAAATTTGTTAAAAATATGGAAACGGTACAACCATGATAGGTGATTTAGCATTGCCATGATAAGTACATCATCAACAAAAATAATATGAGAGATTTTGATATTATTACCCATTACGAGTGCCTAAATATGTTCTTCCTCCACTTCTTTTTTGATGCGTAAACTCAATCCATCCATAGCTAATATGAACAAGAAGGCCAATAGTGAGCATCCTTGATGCGGCCCACGTCTAGCCCAGAAAAAAGTGAGTTGGTAATCCATTGATAATAATAGCATAGTTTATATTCAAGACACAGGCCATGACCCAATTCACACATCTGGGTTGTAAACCAATTTTGTACAAGACCATTCTCAAATAACCGCAATCTACATAGTCATACGCTTTTTGCAGACCCACCTTCATAATGCCAACATTGATGTGCTTTGTGTGTATGGCATGCATACACTCTTGTGCAATGGCCATAGCATCATGGATTTGTCGATAAGGTAAAAACCCAAATTGTTCTTATGATATAAACTTGGACAAAATGCCCCTCATTTGGACAATAATGATTTTGGAGATAATCTTATAAATAAGATTGCAAAGCGAAATGGGTTTGAAATCACTAAATGTCGAAGTTGGGTATTTCTTGGGAATAAGAGCAATATATGTTGAATTTATGTGTGGATGGATATCCCCCCTAATCCTTGACTCCTCCACCATCTTCAAGCGATAATTTTTAAATATATCAAAAAAGTGGGTAAATATCTCGACCGACCACCCGTCTGGACCTGGACTTTTATCTTGCTTAAAGGATGTTAATACCTCCAGAATTTCTTCATCAGTGACCTCTTTAAAGAAATTTTCATTGTCTTCAACATCAAACATAGTTTGGAAAAGTTTTGTGGCCCATAACAGATCATCCGCCTCAACCGCTCCTTTGTGTTCATATGCACTTTGGAAATGTGCAACAACGACACCACTTATGTCCTCCTGTGTCTGAAAACACCTTCCGTCTGCATCATATATTTCCCAAATAGAGTTGATATTGCATCTATGATTCACATATCAATGAAAAAACTTAGTATTATTGTCTCCTTCCTTAATCCAAATTTCCCAACTCTTCAAATGCCAAGAGGCTTCAATAGGAGATAAAATTTCCATTTTTTCGTTTTTCAAGTACTTGAATATGGGACCTGATATCCTTATGAAGAGAATGTGAGGACATATGAGGCATTAGAGAGTCTTGTTCTCCTTGTATATCTCTAAGTTCCTTTTGTTGAACCAATGCCTTTTGTCTTTGCCAAATTTTTACGTGCTGTCTGAGGACATCCAACTTAGCCAACATGTGTTCCATAGGGGAAAGCCTCGATGTATGAGGACGAGACCATATCATGTGAACTAAGGCATGAAAATCCCGATCATCAAGCCAAGTTCGGTTGAATTTAAATGGCAATTTGAACTTATGAAACCCCACTCATCAATGCAGCACAATAGGTCTATGATTAGAGAGAAAATTACTGATAACACCCAAATATACATTACCTAGTCGCTTCATCAAAGTCTCATGAAGAATGAAACAATCCAACCTTTTCGCAATGAATGCCTCCCCTTTCCTACTATTATCCCAGGTGGGGAAAACCTTAGACAGACACATGTCTATGAAATTATGCTCAATAATTGCCTCACAGATCATACCCGCAATAGGATCCATTTTTCTAGACCTCCCACATACTTCATCCAGACCAATTGTATAGTTAAAATCCCCTGCGAAAATTAGAGAAGCGAGGTTCATAATACCGAAATCAAACAGAGATTCCCAAAAAACCGTCTTGTTCCTATATGGACCATATAGGTTTAGAATATGGATACGATCCAATTGCCCATGAAAATATGCCTCAATCAATATACCAGCCGAACAAGAAAAGGCTCTAGCCTAAACCCAGAGCAGATCCCATAAGACCACAAGTCCATCAGAATGATTGACAACAGCCATCGCAGTTATGTACCAGTGCGGGAACATTTTCTGAAAATAAACAACAACAGGAGGAATCAGATGCATGGTTTCTTGAATTAAGATGACACGGGGATGAACAGAAAGAAATAGTTGCTTGAGTGCTAGGAACTTTGAGGGGGTTCCCAAACCCTGAATGTTAAGAGATAAAATAGCAGTCATGGCACCTCCTGTGCGAGCTTCCATGCTCCAAGGGCCCGAGTCGATGGGATATCAACAATAGGAACATCAACAAGAAAATTATCCATAGGGGGATGAGAAGTATTTTGTTTTGCACAACCACTAAAATGTCGGCTTCCCCAGTTAACTTTACGCCTGACAATGATGTTCCCCGCCGAGGTGGGGCTGATATGAGGGGAAGAAATATTCAGAGGCTTATGAATAGTAAGATACCGTAGGTTGAGGGTTTTCCTGTTCAGCAATGATTCTAGATCGCTACCCACAGAGTTGGTTCGACATCCTTGAAAACTCCCAAGGCGCTTCAGTTGTGAAGAGTTCATCTATCAAAATTGTAATTTCAATAAATCTCTATAAAATTTTAGACCAGTTAAATTGAAAAATAAACTAGAAAAATTTCAAAAAAATCACACTTCAAAGCTACTCGATTTCAATACAACAATTTTTACACTAACACATGAGATGTTCAAAAACTTGTAACCACCTGTAAGTCTCAAAACCGCTCGCAACATGATGATTGGGATACAATGCAACAAGCAAATATGTAAACAAAAACAGAACCCCCGATGAAAATTTCAATGACTTTGAAAACCACCTATTAACCAACTAAAGCTAAAATAGATGAGCAAAATCTAGAAATCTAAAAACTGTTTGTTCAACCTTCAAAAAGCTTTGGCAAGCTCTTTGATAACCAATTCCAAGCGAAAACATAGCTTTTTACTCTTGCATCGTATAACATTTCACAAAACCAACCTATGTGTCACAAGATTGATATGTGCCACTCACCATTCATGAGGAAAAGTTTTCATATACCAGATTTTGTCCCTACTCATCTCGGTGAGTGCAGTGGATAAGCTTAAAATGAGAGATACAAACTCTGAAGTGAAGAGGACACCAAAAGTGGCCGGAATCTGGGCAAAAACGTTTCAAAAAATCTTGTAGAGGCAGTCTTTGAATCGTGTTTTTGATGGTGGAAATAGATTCAGCACCATCAAAAACGTCTAAAACACTAAAATTTTGAAGTTTAACAACTATGATTTGGATTTACAAAAATCCTTATTAGATTTTCTCTAAATAACTTTTCGGGCAACTCCTACGCCTCATTAGACTACGCGATTCGAAACACAACCCCACATAATATTTCAAACAAACATCTGACTAATATTTCAGATTTTAATCATTCTATTAACTAGACATTTGAATGATGTTAAGATTTTGTCTGGATCAAGGCAGAGATCACTAGGCAGAGGACTCAATCATAAGATAGATAATGTAAGGATTGTCAGGTTGACATCAAGGTAGAATTCAAGCTCGGGTTAGTTGCAGCAAATTCTTACTTTCATATTTTTAAATATTTGGGTAATGTGAGAGTAGTTCAAGTAAATTTGATTAATGGTTTTTGACTCCATGTTTATGAGAGCTTATGTTATTAATCTATGTTTATGAGAGCTTATAGTATTAATTTATGGTATTGACTGATAATAGTGTGGAATATAACTTTCTCCAAATAAATTTGTTTATATAATCAATAAAATCCAACAACAACAATATCTTTAAATACCACCACTTCTCTTGGTATTTCATATTCTTAATAGAAATTCACTAAAAATCCAAAAGCAATTAAATGTGACAGATTCTCTTAGTCTTATTCCTAAATAGATAAAGTCCCAATCAATTTCATATGATACTTTTAACCATAAGTGCCTTTATCTATAATATATAAATATTTATCCAAACTTTTCTACTAGTTGTGACAGGTTCTCACTATCTTATTCCTAAAGAAATCAAATCCCAATCAATTTCACATAATACTTTTAACCCGTAAGTACCTTTATTTATAATATATAAACATTTATCTAATTTTTTTTTTAAAATTTATATATATATTAAATAATTATTTTTTAATTTAAATTGAATTTAGTTAAATTCTTTTTCACTATTAAATTAAAAATTCTAGATTAAAATTAATAAAAATATTAAATAAAAATCTCTACTAACCTACGGTATACTATCACTAAAATTATAACAACCACTCTCAACCCCTTCCCTATAATTTGAAAATATAACCTCAGACATTAAAATATAACGTCATCGAAATTAAACTTCGAACTAATCAACCCCTTATAAATAAATATATATACTCTCCAGTTCTAACACTGTTATTTAATTTTGATGCTCCCCAATCCCAATACATGGATGTCAATATTTTTTTCTTTGATGCTCCAGAATCCCAATACATGGATGTCAACAAATTTTTTTCTTTGACATTTTTTGCAAAACCAACCATATGTTACAGGATTGATATCTGCCACTCGGTTGACTAATATTTCAGATTTTAATCATTCTATTGACCAGACATTTGAATGATTTTCATATTTTGTCTGGATCAGTGCAGAGATCTCTGGACAGAGGACTCAATCACAATATAAATAATGTAAAGATGGTCAGGTTGATATCAAGGTAGAATTCAAGTTCGGGTTAGTTGTAACAGATTCTCACTGTCATTTTTTAAAATTATAGTTAAATTAATTTTCGTAGTGTAAAAGTCGTTAAAGTAAATTTGATTGGGTCAAAGTTATCAGTTGTTTTTGAGTTTCAAGTTTATGAGAGTTCATGGTATTGACAAATGGTAATGTGAAATATAAATTTCTCCAAATGAGTTTGCCCAAGTGATCACCAATCACAACTACAACATTTTTAGACAACAACACTTTTCTCATCCTGATAAGTTTTAAGTTTATGAAAACTCATGGTATTCACTGGTGGTGATGTGAAATATAACCTTCTCTAAGTGAGTTTGCCCAAGTGATCACCAATCACAACGACAACATCTTTGACCATAACACTTAACATCTTTAGACCATAACACTTTTCTCAGTGTTTCATGTTCCTGATAGGTAAAATTCATTGAAAATTCAACTACCGTTAGTTGCAACACTGTTATTTAATTTTGATGCTCCCAATACATGGGTTGGCGGATGATTAATGTCAACATTTTTTTTTTTTGACTTATTTCACAAAATCAACCATATGTTACAGGATTGATATCTGCGACTCAGTTGGTACAACTGAAATTCTCCACTGAAATTTGAAAATACCAACTGAACTGTTCAACCTATTAAACCTCGTACCAACTGACTGTTCAACACCTCACAAATATATATATATTCTCAAGTTACTGACTGTTCAACACCTCATAAATAAATATATATTCTCAAGTTGCAACACTGTTATTTAATTTTGATGCTCCGGATGATTGATGGCAACAATTTTTTTTTTGACTTACCTATTTCATAAAATCAACCATATGTTACAGGATTGATATCTGCCACTCGGTTGGTACAACTGAAATATCATTCAAGAAATCAAAGATGAGTTACAAGTGTCATATGCGATATCTTCTCCTAACTAATCTCCGTGAATACCGAGGATAAGCTTAAAATGAGAGAGCCGAAACCTCTGAATTGGAGGATTGGATGATCTTGGGATGTGTGCCACAACAGTCGCTTTTAGAGACCACACATCTGATCAATGTTTGAACGCATCCGAAAGATATTCGGACTTTATTCGGATCGGTGCAGAGATCCATTGGCAGAGGATATTCGTTCACAGGGTAGATAATTGCGACGTACATGGTTTGGTGCCATGTACTATCAAATTAGTATAGATCAAAGTTTCGGTTCTAGGTTTTTTAAATTTGGCATAGTTTTGTTCACATAGGGCAAAGATTTTTTTTGTTGTTGGAATATTCAATTGAAAATTAAGGTTTAAAAGCTATGTTTTTTCTAACCTATGTTAAGAATTCATTGAAATATTAAATTTAACATGGTTTTGTACACATATATTAACATTTTTTTTAACATGAAGATGAAGGTTTTGAACATGAAGATGAAGGTTTAACAGCTAGCGACATAGGAAATTTAATATAGTTTTTTAAGATAGAATTTAATAAAATATTGGGATAAAAAGTGGTTTAGGGATTAGTTACAATAATAATTAATAATTTTGAAGGTTTTATGGTTTTTTGGATTTGAATTTATGAGTATGCACCAACAACAAATAGTTTAAGTGTAGTTTAACTATGTAAGGAAATTTCTAAAGGGTTATATATATATATAAAAGACACATATTTGTGATGGGTAGTTCATATATATATATATAATAAGACACATACTTGTGATGGGTAGTTCAGTTGGTTGAAGCTCTCTGTTAAGTCTTTGGCCTCTTGTCATGGGGAGTGGGTTCAATTTTTCCCGAGACTATTAGCTTCCACTTAGATGTTATTACAAGATATATATATATAATATATATTATATATATATATATATATATATATATATAATATATATATATATATATTATATATATATAAAAACACATCCCTTAGGGGCGGATATCCTCTATGTATACGTTACATGCTAGGATACATGTCTTAAAATAGTACATGTGTCAAATATGTGTTACCCTAGACTTGTAAGGCATCAAGGTATAAAATGATGTGTTCACTTGTGATACGGGTTTGGAGAAGAGATTTGAGTTGGCTTTAAACAACTTGGATCTTAATGAGTGCTAGAGCTGGGCATTTTGATAATGGTAATATTTTTGAGGTCATTTCTTGGATTAGATATAGGGGAGCCTATGAGGATGGAGAGTAGTAGCAATGGTGGTGATTTTGATGATTTTGACATAGAGGAGAACTATTAGCACTAATTATCTATGATGACCTTACATTTACTATTATAATATATACCCTAATTTGTATTTTCCATTGATATTCCAACAATGATTTGATATCTATGTAATAAATTTTTATTTTAAATGACTTCATGATTTTTTTTTTTTTTAAGAACTTCTCGATCCATCGCCTATTTAATTAGCAAAGCTTTATTTAGAAAAGCTTGATTAGATCACCCTTTAGTGTCTTGATAATGAGCCACACTTATTGGCCCCAATCATTGGCTAAAAAACATTATGTGATGGATCCTGAAGTTCTAAATCAAAATTGTGCACTTCACATAAACCTAAAGTCAGAGAAAATTACGTTTTGTATTTCTAACTTCTAAAGCTTTATTATATAGCGTATTTAAAGTAAATATTTTAATTTCTTATGTGTTTGATTATCATCCATGTAATAGAATTGTAACTATATTTTAGGGGGAGAGGAGCGAAGTGAAGGCGACTAGGGTTTCAGTTTACTAAGGAAGTTTTTCCCCATGGATGGGCGCAGAGGAGGGAGCTCCACTCCCTCCTACAAGGAGGCAGTGGCCAACAAGGGCAAGAAACCTCCGGATAAGGGCAGAGGTAATGCTAAGGAAGGAAGAAGATACATGGAAGAGGAAACAGAATGTACCAAATCGAAGGAGAATGATGGCACAAAAGACAAGGAGGAAAATGACAAAAAACAAGGAACAAAAGACAAAAATCAGAAGGGACCGTGTAAACCCAAGGCTGAAATCACTCCTAGAGTTGTTTTAAATGATCCAACGTTGCAGGCACACAAGGATCACATGCAGACTTATGCAATCATATGTAAATTCATGGGGTTATGGCCCACTGAAAAATCTTTACAAACATGGATCAGATACCACTGGAAGCCTGAAGGGAGCATTGATCTTCATCTGGGGTCCAAGGGATTCTTCACTGTGGTGTTCACTAACATTGAAGATAAAGACAGAGTGTTTGAAGGCGAGCCCTACTTCTATGCAGCAACAGAGCTCTATATGTGACCATGGATGATGAATTTTGTACCAGAGCGGAAAACTTTTACTTCAGTCCCGGTTTGGGTAAGACTCTATTCTCTACCTCTTGATTATTGGCAAACATAATCACTAGTTGCCATAGGCAATAAATTAGGACAGTTTGTCAAAGCTTCTGAAGCCACAACGAGGGGAAAATATGCCTCCTTTGCAAGGATCTGTGTGGAGATGGATCTATCTGGAGCTCTTCTGGATGAGGTCATCTTGGATATTTTTGATGAGGAATGGGTGCAGACAGTAGACTATGAGCATATTCCATTTAGATGTCGTAGATGCCATGAACATGGGTACCTTCTAAGAGACTGTCCTCTCAGTAAAGCAGAAAACAAAAGCAAAACTAACACAATGAAAGACACAAACAACTTTCACAAAGTAGTCCATAAAGGAAAAAGCGGCAAAAAAGGGCCAAAGCAACACCAAACTGAAGGACAAAAGGTCAGTCAGAATCAGTTCCAAGTTCTTGAAGAGGATGAAGAAATAGCAGTTGAAGATCAAGTAATGAATGAAGGTTATGAGAAAAAGGAGAAGGAAGAAGAAAATGATCAGACACAGGAAAATGAAAAACAGAAAGGGATCATGATGAGAGATTCAGAACTGGAAATGGATCAGGAAATGACCTAGAGTGAGATGGAAACGGAGGAGAATGAGCTACAGGAGATTCTTGACAAAGAAAACCTGGATCTAGAAGGGTTCTTGAATCAGAGAACTACTGGCGGGGTAGAATCACTACCACAAGAAGAGTTCAATCGAATACAACAATTATTCTTATGGAAAACTCAGGCAAGGGGTTTGGAGGAAGTAAACAACATTGAAAGACAGAGTAATGAAGGGGTGTGTTAAACAGACATGGTGAGGGAAAACAATTAGGAAAGATAAAGCATGTGATACATTTTTATTAACAATTTGATATACATTTATAGTACATTTGGTGACCGTTGGGATTCACATCCCAAGGTCTCTTGGACTGCTTTGTCCATTCGGCTTCCACGCTAACCCTTTAGGATTAGCTGTCCAACATTCCCCCCCTTAATCCGAAGGGTTATGTATGAGTCCAAGAAAAGAGCTGTAATACAAAATGTGCAAATATGCATGGCAGCACTAGGCTGAATGTGCTCTATGAAATGTTGGTAAAAAGGGCGGTGGTTTAAGGATAGCCACCAACAATGGAACGCTTAAGTGCAGTTCCTGGAACTCTTCCAAAACTGGCAAGAAGCTGAAGTCTTCTGCTAGAGGAAGTGATCCTATGTTTTAAAGAGGGGAACCTTCAACCATAAAAGGGAGGCCTCACCCCGCATAAAAGGTAAAACTTCAACCTGAAAAGGGAAGTCTCAACCTGTGATGGTTTAAGGATGACCAACAACTCTGGAATGCTTATGCAATCCCTGGAACTCTTCCAAAACTGGCAAGAAGTTGTAAGTCTTCTGCTAGAGGAAGTGTTCTCAATTTTGTTCTCCGGAACTCTTCCAAAACTGGCAAGAAGCTGAAGGCTTCTGCTAGAGGAAGTGTCCTAAATCGCTAACTGAAGGCATGTTCAGGCATCTTTGTCTCTGGCTACAACTCTGAAGCTGGTGTGACAGGTTGTGGCTCAGGCTCGCTTGATGTGGCTTTGAAGCTTGTAGATGACCATCATTTCCCCCCTGTCAGATACAAGGTGAGAAGATGAAGAAAACTCAACTGCAAGACTTTTCAATATTCTGGAACAAGTTCTGACATGTGTTTGAAATATCTTCTTGGCTGTTGATGCCCATTGCCAAGAAGCGATCCATCCTAGATGAATCTTTGTTCTTGCAAGTCGTTTGCTGTTGAAGCATCTGTTTGAAGAATGGGTGGTTTTATGACAGTGCTTACATGGATGAAGATCAAAACAGTGATCTTTCAAATGGCCAACTCGATCATAGTGTTGGCATTTCATGATCTGTTGTTGTTGTTGTTGCTGTGGAAGAGGAGCAGAGTCTGAAACAGCTATAGCTGAACTGTCATGACGAGCAGGTGAACTGTCATAAATGAAACCAGCACTCTGAAACTGAATGGGTTTTGAGTAGTCTGGAATATGAAAGGACAAGTCCTTGTCATATCTAAGACCAGTTTTGTGCTTGTTGTGGACAAGCTGTTCCCAAGGTTTGATGATGGGCTTGGGAAGTGCAGATTGAGTTTCTGCATCTGCATGTAAAACTGCTGCTTTATTTAAATGAACAAGAACATTATTGACTTGTTGTTTATGGGAGTCTGTTTCAATCTTCTGAACAAAACAAGTTCAGAAAGATGACTCCATTGTTGTAGTTCTTCTTGCTACAGCTTTGTCTCAAGCTGCAAAAACTCAATATTCTCATGTGCAGTTTGCAGAGAGGTTTGGATGTCAAAGAGAGTTTCTTTGTTAACTTTGACCATCTCATCAACAGTGGAATGAATTAGGATATTCAATAACTATAATGCATCTTCAAGTCTGGCCATTTTTCTTCAATGTCACTTAGCAACGGAAAAATGATATTGCACTCTTACTACAAGATCTTGTAAGGGCTTGTCAAGTGGCAACAATGTCGCGAAAGTGGTTGATGGAGCAGGACCAATGCAAAAAAAATATATAAATGTGAAGATGAGTGTTGTCCTCAACTTCAAACTTCAGAGCATCTGGCTGCTATGGAAATCATGCAAAATCTCTACAAGAAACTGCTCCAAAATCTCTACAAGAAACTGCTCCTAGAATGACTGCCAAAAAATGTCTTCAAAATTGCTTCAAATTCACTTCATAATGTTGATCAAATCTTCATCTTAAGACATTTCACCCACTGGCAATATTTTCACAATATTCAAACAAGAATTACACTGCTTTATTGAGTTTCAGTTTTCATAACAAGTGGGTACATGGCTTGTTGTAGGTGTATTCTTCAAAAAACATATGATTTGTGATCCAACTGATTTCTATAGGTTCAGGAAATAAACTACTCTGTCCACTGCCTCCTTAAATGACAATTTCCACTCCCTTTTGGTATGGGATATGATGGTATTTTGCAAATTTTATATTCAGATTTGAAGATCTACAGCTACATCATACATGGACTTGAACATATTAGATTGGAGGTATCCTGAGGGCTATACTGCATACCATGAATTTGTATGGGCAGGAGTAAGAGCATTTTGCTCCAATTTCTTCTACTCCACAAACTCATTGAATCATGCCATACTGCTAGTCATATGATTCCCCATAATATGGTTATGAAGCAGCTCAACCATCCACGATTTCTGATTTTCCAAGACTTGAGTTTGTGTTGCTCATACTTACATTTCCTTAAGAGACAATAACACTGCAAGCATTGACGTTGTTGGGATTCTTCTTACAACAATCATTCTGTTTTAAAAACGAAAAGGATAAGATGATAGCCATGCCTATAAGAGGGCACCGCCTTTGAGGAAAAAAATAAATCTTGGTCAATGCATCATCAGTGAGCAATTCTGCTTGTTCCAAACTAGGCAGCGTCCTTGTCACTGCTACAACAATATAAAACCTAAAGAAGGATCCTTTAAAAGGACAAAATCGTGGCAGCTACCATCTCACATGGATATAGAGGATTTTTTTTTTTTTTTTTTTTT
>APFE031501202.1:3773-35975 GCA_000404065.3 Pinus taeda
CCTAAAAAGTGCCCTTTGTCCATTAGCGCGGGTCCACAGTGTCTTACCCATGCCAATGACTCAGTTCCTCCAAAGAGGGCGCGTCCATGGACGCTCTGTCATAGAGCAAAGCCCACGCCACCTAAATTTGGTCATGATTTTTATCCAGCGCACACTGAAGTGTTTTTTCCTCTTTGTTCATGCAGTTCTCTGAGGGAAAAATCTCATGGAAGTGGTCGAGTGTCATCTTTTTATCCATGACAACCAAGTTCAGTGGCTATTCTGGGATAATGCTAAATCTTCAGTAGGTGTCCTGATGCAATGCATACTCCCTCCTCCTCCATCTATAAATGACTGTCACCCTGCATTAAACCAACTAGTTTTTCTAGAGCTATTGTGAGTGTTGAGATTATGCTAGAGTGATAGTGAGAATTGAGAACTATAGAGGGGTTATGCTACCAAAATATTGAGAGAGAAGAGGTCACTTTGCAAGGCGTATTTAGCTGTTGGCCCAGTCAGAGGAGGTTCAACATCAAAACCCTTTGGTTGTAATCTTTCTCTGTTTTTACTGATTAATAGACGACTATCATTATGGTTCCACTCATGTGTCTTTTAATGGTATTTGAGTTATATCTTTTCTGACCGATATATAATTGCATATACTGGATTTTACGCTTGTGCTTGTATCATTCTTTGCGTATGCAGGTGTCCATTCACGAGGAGCGTAAGGATTGTGACTAGCCAAAGCAAAGGGACGGGAGCGGCGTTTCTTCTACAACTACTAGCGTTGGATTCCAGGTAGATCATCATGATCGATCTCTGATTTATGCAATTAGGAACCTACGCGTAGCGTGGTGTGATTGTTGCTAGACCCGTATTGGGCTAGTGGGATCGCCTCTGTCCACAGAGGGGATTTACCAGTTCAACACTCCCTAACACTCCTCAGAATGAATTGGAACTCTCTAGCACACCTTAGCACTCTTCGATATGCTCTACCACTTGATAGCATATGTCACACTACCTGAAGCACGTTGGCACCTGGCTCTTAGAAAGTCTTATAAGCATGTTTGGCCTGCATTGAGATGAGTTAGTATGCTTTGGCATGGTTCAATATTAAATTTATTTTAGATCAATTATTGGAAACTATATGAGAAGTAATGGAGGAAGACTTGGCACTTAGAATGAATTGACACTTGGAACTTGGCACCTATTGGCACCTTGTGTTGGTGTGCCTAGCATGCCCCCCATCAAAAAGGTAAATTCATGACTTATTGACCCTATTGTGTGTTCATTTCCTCGTAGTTTAACCTGTTCCTCCATTTTTTTGCCTTGGAAATCCCTGGCATGCATTGTCACACCCTTGTACATCTTGGCATGCCTTAGCACATAACACATCTTAGCCTTTTTGACATGTCTTCGTACTATCTGGAACATGTTAGCATGCCCTAGCATTGCCTAACACACCTTGGTAGTCATGACCTCACAACCAGCATTACATTTTTCCATGACTTGGTAACCTTGCATTCATTAGAACACCTTGGCACTCCCTAGTTGTCATGCCCTCTATTATCCTCCACAATTTCCTAGGCTGATGAGGAGATCGACAAATGTAACCAAAGACCAAGCTTTTAGTTTGGTACCTAGCTCTACCAAACGAGAGAGGGCTCTCTCTATGAAATTATAGCCAAGAGAGGACTAGAATGTATTTTAGGCTTGATAGCTAGGCTCAAATGGGTTTTGGAAAATTTAGGCTCATCATGTTTGCTTGATGACCCCACCTCCATGTGTTGTACCGACATGGTTTGGTGCTGGCTTGGTGAAGTGGTTATATGCGTTTTCAAGGCTGTATCAATGAATGTGTCCCATGTCATATTCTCTTTCAACTGATGGAGTACTATAACCTTTATCAGGCTATGGTGAAAGAGGCTAGGATAATGCACTTTTCCTTTCAATTGCACCCTTTCAAACATTTTGGTTAGGCTCCTATACAAGTAGTTGGACAAATTTAGAGACTTGGCAGTTGTAAAGTGCATTTGCAGTCTTATGTGGTATTGATATAGCCTAGAAAATATACCCTGACATCTGAAGAACTTCATGACAACCTTCATCAATGGTGCATATCTCTTCAACAAGTATCTGAATGGGAAAACATGTGAGTGAGCTCCTTTGTATTGTGATTTCAAGTAGGGTCTGTAGTCTTATAGGTCTATGTTCATGCCTTTGAACTAGTTTTCACCATGGTTTGGTATGTTTGTATCTTTAGAGATGGCATCCACTGAAAATGTTAAATCAGTCCATGCAATGGTGATCTTATCTTTTGTCAAGGTGAGGGAAGATATACCTGTGAGATGCTCATGGTAACCTACTTCCTGCACTCTTTGACAAAACCCTAAACAATTGAAATCTTCAAAGAATTTCATGACAAATGGGGAGTTGGTGATTTGATTGCAATTAGAGGGCTCAAACCTCAATATCTTTCCCCCATCAGTATATTTAGACCAAAAGAATTGATGCTCTTATAGTCAAGTGCCTTTGGTCTAGGCCTAAATCCACAAATAAGATCCTTTTGATCTATTTAGAGGTGCTTGCAAGACATGAGAAGGATTGAGGGTAGGGTATAAAGGACACATAATGTTTTAGTAGGGCTCTAAGTGTCAAGAAATTATGGAATAATTTCCAAGGAAAAGGTATTTGGTAATAGGTTATTAAAGATAAATATCTAAAAAATAGACAACTTCAGGAATGGATTAAAGAGGCGGCTCCAAAGAAGAAGGTGGCATCTTATATATATAGAGAAGCATGATGGGAAACAAATATTGCTACTACGAAATCTAAGAAGGGAGGTTGAAATGGGGAATAGGATAGAAATAGGACTAGCTTATATCAAAGGAGTGGAGGGAATACATACTCTTTCTATTTGCATCCTTGAGCATTTACATAAGACAAGGCTTTACTTTATGAATTAAATCTCTTGTGATTGAGGATCTTCTTTTGTTACAAGTTATTGGCTTATTGCATTTGAACTTGGATTTCCAAAGGATCTATTTGTGGAATGGGCCCGTTTCACAACACAATTAAGTCTAACAGGTTTAAACTCACTGAGAAGAAAGAAAAGCTAAAATGGGAAGTTGTTATGTATAATGAGATGATCTGGGTTAAAGAGATTTATAAACATATTTCTCATGGACGTAGCTTGAATGATAACGCTTTTTGGTTTCATAACACATGGAGATGGGATATACCTCTCAAATTAAAATGTTTTATGTAGCTAGTGGTCCACAATAATATTTTAACTTGGGATAATGTCGATAAAAAGGGCTTTCAGGATCTTGGAAGATGCTCTTTATGCAATGAAGATTTAGAAGACAAGGAACATCTATTTCTTGTTGGCATTATGATATAGGTATGATACAAGTGTTGTCCTTTATGGCAACTCACTCGGATGACATATCATAGTACACTAAGCAAATATCAAAGAATTAATGATCAAAGAGGTATACACAGGTTCACTATGACAAAGACGTGTATACACACAGGTTCACTATATACCAAGTCACGTATACGTACACATGCGCATTCACAGAAGGAAAGGCATGTACATGTTGGAAATATAAGTTTTGGTCTGTGGTATTTCATCCATGGTATTTTGGTATTGGTCCATGGTATTTGGTCTGATGTGTTGACCCCAGGTATTGGGTCCAAGGTATTGGTTCCACATGGTTTTGCACCATGGAATTGAGAAATGCCTAAACCCATATAAGGAGAAGAAGATCATTAGGCCAAAGGGAAAGTGTGCAAGTGATGAATAGCTAATGAAGGGTGAGATCTAGTATGTAGGTTATGGGTATGTGATGCTCTGTTAAGGATACACCTATGTGGTTAATGAAGGTTAATGAACCAGGATCATGAAGACTAAAATGCTTTATCATTATATGATATGATCACGATTAGATATGAATACTGACACATGTCTTATCTTTTATATCTTATGTTCAAGGTATATCTGAAGTTGAAAATTGCAGCAAAGGTATAAGTAATTATTTTTAGATTTGTACGCGGGTTCCCTATGGTGAAAGAGCGTATACACGCTGGTTCGACACAGCCAAGTAGCGTATACATTATGAGATTTTATATTTGAGATTGTTGTTGGTTCTAGTTGTTGTTGCAGAGTTCTGGGTTCTGGTCTATGTTCTCGTGACTATGTGTTGGTGACAGGGTTTCAGTGATTCAGTTGTTGGGTAATTCGGAGATTTATGATGCGGATATAGTTGATGGTTGTATTGCAATGGTGATTGTTTTGTATTGATGGATCTAGTCTGAAAATTTATGAAATGTGGTCCTTGAAGAAAATAGAAGGTTGTAGCCTTCTTTAGGTCAGCACCTACGTAGTAGTACATCAGCTAATACAAGAGCTACAGGGTTTTAACTCCCTTCCAGTAGTAGCTGGAGAACGAGAGAAGGTTGTAGCCTTCTATAGGTGGGTGCCCGCGTACTAGTATGAGTCTACGTCAGTACAAAATTGTAAAAAGAAGTTTCTTATTAAGAGGAAGATAGAGACAATTGCAGAAGGTGGTTTTCACCCACATTGGGTTTCCACCTTATATCATGATGTTCATGTGTGCTTCTTATGTGTGATGATATTTTCTGTTTTATTGCACATGTTTACTATTTATATGGTTAGTAATGTTCTGATGCACTCATTAAAGATCAACTAACTGAATCATAAGTTTACTCGGTATACGCTAGTTGCATTAAACACAATTGCGTATACATGTGGGTTGCCTTAATTGAAGTAGTGTATATGAAACTGATAATGGAAATGAAAATGTTATTGATTTGCTAAATACTAATCACCCCCCCCCCCCTCTCAGTATTATTTCCAACAATTGGTATCAGAGCAGGGCCTTCAAAAGAAGCTTGATCACTTGAAGGAAGATCTATCATCATGAGTAATCAAGAAAGAGAGGGATCCATCAGACCACCAATCTTCAATGGGAGTAATTTTGTTTACTGGAAGGTAAGAAATTCAACCTATCTACAATCACTTGGAACAAATATTTGGGGAATCATGGAAGGAGGATATACCTATTGGTGAGTAGTTCGTACAGATATGACAGTAGAAAGCAATATGAACTCAATGCCAAAGTTGTTACTATCTTATTGGGAAGTTTGTCAAATCAAAGTTTGTCAAAGTCATGCAGCTCAAATCAACCAAAGAAATATGGGACAAAATCATTCTAAGTTGCGAAGGAGATGATTAGGTAAAACATGTTAAGCTTCAAATTCTCAGAATACAGTATGAAACTCTTAAGATGCATAGTAATGAAAGCATAGCTAATTAGTTCCTACGTATAGATGAGATTGTCAATTGTATGAAGAATATAAGTGAAGAAATTAAGGAAGTTGTCTTAGTTGATAAAGTTTTGAGATCCTTGTCTACTAAATTTGAATCCAAAGTGTCCGCCATAGAAGAAAAGGAGGATCTACAAAATATCACTATGACGCAGCTTCATGGAATCCTAATTTCTTTTGAAATGAGAAAAGGAGGACCATCAAGTATGAGAGAATCCACATTTAAAGTATCAGAAAAGGGAAAAGAAAAACTCAGTGAATCAGGATACATTTCAGAAGAAGAGTATGAGGTAAATTTTGTCAAGAATCTTCAACGGGGATCTGGAAGGTTCAAAGGTAAGCTACCATTCAAATGTTTTTCTTGTGGTAGAGTTGGTCATTACATTGCTAGGTGCCCTCATAACAAAGGAAAGGTGTCTGAATAAGGTAATAGAAGTTATTATACTCATGATAATAGTGATGGGTTGTCAAATAGTGATGAAGATAATCAAGAAACTAAACTTTTCATGGCATATGAAAATAAGGACATAGAAACAAAAGAAATTACTAGATTAAAAGATCAACTAGAGGTAGTAACGAAAGTAAGGGAGCAGCTGCAGGATGTAGAAAAAAGATGAGAGCATAACAATTCAGAGACTTGAATCTAAGATCCTCTCTCTAAAGGAAGATCTTGAAGAATCAAAGAAGCAAAATGAAGAAGCTCTTGAAGAAAAAGAACATGAAGTGCTCGAATTAAGGAAACAAGTGGAAGAAGGAATAAAAGATGAAGAAAACATAAAGAAGCAATATTTGGAAAAGGAAGAACAACATCAAGTTGAGGTAAATATCTTAAAAGGTAAATTAAAAGAAAACGATAAACTGTTACAATTTCAAGATAGTACTAACATCTTGGATGATATTCTTAGTAGTCAAAGATCCCCTTCTATCAAAACTAGTATTGGTTTCTATGAAACTATTGAAGGTGAATCTAGCTCATAGGGTGAGGCAAGGAACTCTAATGCAAAACCTGAAATGCTTAACAAGGAAATAATAGGTCAACCTCAGCAACAACCAAGGAAAGAAATTCCTCAAAGAAAATCTTTTGCTCCTAACTGTGGAAGTGATAGACGGTTATTTCCTCCAATGAATAATGTTGAATGTTATGAATGTCATAATATTCGACATGTTGCAGCCAGATGCAGAAGTAGAATGGTTCAAGAAAGATGATCACGTTCCAGGTACTTTAAGGGATATTGTTTCGCTTGCAGTATGTTTGGTCACAAAGCTATTGATTGCAATAAAAGGAATATGAAACATGTAAGATGTTATGCATGTAACAAGTTTGGGCATAAAGTAAATGAATGCAAGAGAAAAATTCGAACACCAAAGCAAAAGGATCATATATGATTGCAATTCCAGGTGTTGAAGAACACAAAACTAGAGTCAGAAAGATGTGGCATAACTCAGCAAACATAACAGACACAGGGGATACTGAAAGTGTAGAACTTCAGTATTCCAATTTTCATACGTAGATATTATGAAGATAAGTCGCATATATACCTGAGTTAGAGGCTGCAGAGTTGCGTATATGGAGCTCTAAAGAAAAAGCAGCAGGACAGACTCAAGAAAAGAAGTCTGATATGGTTTAGTCATGGGATGTGTTGGTTGGCATAGGTTCAGGGGGACCATATGCTTTGAATAATTGTTGGCAGTATGGTTAGAAGACTTTGGTGATAATTCTTATGAGGCTAAATGATACATCTTGCTACTTACTGTTGGTTGGTCAAGAGAATGATATTGCAGATTACATGTTGTTGATGTTGATGAGAGATGCTTATGGTGCAAATCATATGGTGTATGATAGTTGTTGATGACTATCATGGTCTCGTTTAGGTCGTTGGTCATTGCTATAAAAGTTAGACTTGGCATGTGCTCAGGGAGAGCGTGGATGGATTGATACATCTTAGCATATATAAAGGGGAAGCTCAATCAGAGAATTCAGCATGTACTCAGGGGGAGTATGGACAACAGAATGTATATCAAGGGAGAGAATATCTTGGTCCACCCTTTGCCCTTGATATCAAAGGGGGAGAGTGACTTGGTGTTGTTGTTGCCATCAAGTCCAAAGGGGGAGATTGTTGGCATTAGGATACAGGTATGATACAAGTGTTGTCCTTGATGGCAACTCACTCAAATGACAAATAATAGTACAGCAAGAAAACAGCAAAGAATTAATGATCAGAGAGGTATATGCAGGTTCAATATGAAAAAGAAGCGTATACACGCAGGTTCACCATATACCAAGTCACTTATACGTACACACACACGTTCACGGAAGAAAAGGCGCGTACATGTTGGAAATCTAAGTTTCGGTCCGTGGTATTTGGTCCATGGTATTTTGGTATTGGTCCATGGTATTTGGTCCAAAGTGTTGACCCCAGGTATTGGGTCCAAGATATTGGTTCTACGTGGTTTTGGACCATGATATTAAGAGAGGCCTAAACCTAAAGGGCAAGTGTGCAAGTGATGAATAGCTGATGAAGGGTGAAGTATAGTATGCAGGTTATGGGTATGCGATGCTTTGTTAAGGATGCACCTATGTGGCGAATGAAGGTTGATGAACTCGGATCATGAAGACTAAAATGATTTATCGTTATCATTAATAGATCTAAATATTGATGCATGTATTATCTTGTATATCTTATATTCTGGAATATCTGAAGTTGAAAATTGCAGCAAAGGTATAAGTAATTATTTTCATATCTGTATGTGGGTTCCCTTTGGTGAAAGAGCGTATACACGCTGGTTCAACACAACCAAGTAACGTATACATTATGAGATTTGATATTTGAGGTTGTTGTTGGTTCTAATGGTTGTTGCGAAGTTCTGGGTTCTGCTCTGTGTTCTAGTGACTGTGTGTTGGTGACAGGGTTTCAGTGATTCAATTGTTGGGTAATTCATAGATTTATGATGCAGATACAGTTGATGGTTGTATTGAAGTGGTGATTGTTTTTTATTGATGGATCCAGTTTGAAAATTTATGAAACATAGTCCCTGAAGAAAAAATAAATTTGTAGCCTTCTGTAGTTCAGCACCTACATACTAGTACATCAGCTAGTACAAGAGCTAGGGGGTTGTAGCTCTCTTCCAGTAGTAGCTAGAAAAAGAGAGAAGGTTGTAGCCTTCTGCAAGTGGGTGTCTGTGTACTGGTATGAGTCTTCACCAATACAAAATTGTAAAAAGAAGTTTCTTATTAAAAGGAAGATAGAGACGATTACAGCAGGTGGTTTTCACCCACATTGGGTTTCCACCTTATATCATGGTGTTCATGTGTGGTTCTTATGTGTGATGATCTATTTTATTTTACTACACCTGTTTACTATTTATATGGCTAATAATGTTCTGATGCACTCATTAAAGATCAACTAACTGAATCATAAGTTTACTAGATATACGCTTGCATTAAACACAGTTGCGTATACACGTGAGTTGCCTTAACTGAAGTAGCATATATGAATCTGGTAATGGAATTGAAAAGGTTATTGATTTCCCACTAGTGATTCATGCCCGCCCTCTTAGTATTATTTCCAACATTTCTAACATGTCCTTTTGTGATCTTGGTTTGGAGTTGAGTTCTTCAAACACTTAAAATACATGTAATCTGGAACATGGTTTCCATTTCGAGATGTCCCACTCAATGGTTTGAAGGTTTCAAGACATATCATTCCTTGCCTTTCTATATTTTGTGGGGCATATGGAGAAGTAGGAATGAGAAGATTTTTGAACAAACAGAAGCAGATACTAGAGACACCTATTAAAAGATCTTTGCATATTTTAGGGAGATATAGCTAATGAAGACATTTTCGACTCATGGAGCTATGGTCATACTTTATTTTTTTATTTTTTATTTTTATTTTTCTCTTTTATGGAGCATCCACCAATGGGGTTTGTGGAAGTGGGACACATTTTATTTTGAAGCCAATCAACACCTTCCATTTCAGTTGCTATAGTAGCACAGGGTCAAATAATAGAGTTGATCTAAGAATATTCTTGGGGGCTCCTCTATGTGCTAACTGGCTTGCAATTGAAGATTTACATGTGTTTGGAGATTCCAAGATGATTCTAGATTGGGTACAATTGAGAACAAAATTTGGACAACCTTCCCTTACTCTTTGTATGCAACGCATAAGATATTTTATGAATACCTTCCAAATATTGACCTCTAATAATGTCTATAGAGAGTAGAATCAAGTGGAAAATCTCCTATCAAATAAGGGATGCAACTGTGTGCCAAGCAGGATTTTCTACTCAGTTTTCGACAAAGGAATCATTTTGCAACTCAGGGAGTTTTAACTTATAAAGCGATTCCCTTGAAAAAATTTCCTTCATCTAGATTATTTGTCATCCATCCATCAAAATTTTCATATCTCATGATATGTTTTTGTCATTTTTGAATCATATATGTTATATTTGTCATCATAAAAAATTTAAGCTTTTTTGTGAAAATTGATATAGTAGACAATTTTTAGAAATAAAAGAACTAGAGTTTAGAGTAATAAGTTACTTAGAAATTTAACCATTTTATTTTAAAATCTAATATATGGCATGCAAAAGCATTAACAATGAAATACCAAAATATATATATAGCTTTTATTAATGAAAATAAATAATTTTTTCCTTATTAAAATAAAAAGGAATTTAATCTATCTAAATTCTTGAATACTTGATTAATCCAAATCTTAAAAAAAACTAATAACATGTTGAATTCCAATTCCAAGTCCACTTTAATACTCCACAGTACCTCATTCAATAGCGTTGTGAACCATTACATGTAGTTACTTAAAACAGTCCCGCCTAATTTTAAAATTAGCTTCATTAAAAAACTTGAACTTCAATCTAGACCAGCACAAGGATCCAATCAAACCTTTCGCAACTTGGTTTATTGAGACACCAAATGTCCAATTCTACCATGTACCATATCGTAAAAATCATCAACAATGGCTTCAATCTAAAGTTCATCTTAACCCATACTCAGGTTAGTCAAGGGTCGGTGTCATCACTTGCATCAAAGTTCGATATATTGGATTAGTTAAACATACTGATTTTTCTCTGTTCTAATCCCTCAGGGAGATTTTTGTTTTGATTTGGAATCTTAGTTGCGAGCAACCCAACTTCTTATTATTGGACTTCCAACATCAATCATCAATTTTTTGTATTCACACTTTGGGTTCTGAATACCTGATTTTGTACCCCAATAGTATATATATATATATATATATATATATATAGCAGATTAGAGATCTTATTCAGTGGAATTTATATGTAATGGGGATTGATTCTGAATCTTCAACAAACACAACTTAAGGATCCATAGCAATACTCATCAGCACTACCATATTGTATCCCTTAGATACATGTAATACCAGGTACTAGGTGGAGGTTTATGCTCAAGGCCGATAGAAATATAGGTCTATAGCTCAAGCGCATATTTTCCTTAGAATTAAACGGGTTGTTTCTTTTTTTTGGACTGGGTTTTGTATCTGGTTGAAATTTGGGTCACTAGATCCTTGGGTTATCCTTGGGTTATCCTTGGGTTAGTGTGATTAAATTTGGTGGGGTTGATCCTCCTTAGAACACTTGGAACTCACTAACACTCCCTATCACACACTCTTATTCATTCATTTGAACGTAATTGAAACTAGTTCTCCCTTGTGTTTCCCTAGCACTCCCTAACATGTGTTGGTACCACACCCTAGAACCTGGCACATCTTGGCATGCCTTGGCATGCCTAACATGTCTTGTAACAGTATCAGATGTGTTATCACTTCTTATCATTCCCTAGCACACCTTGGCACTCCCTAGTTATCATGCCCTTATGGATAGCCTTACTTTTTCTGCAATTTGGGAACCCAACCAAGTCATTGAAAAACTAGTGTTGTGCATAGTCCAAAGTCTCCCTTTATCTGAAACTACTTTTTCCCAGCCTCTTATTGCAATCATAGGCTTTCCTCTTGCAAGTCCTATTTTTTCCCAACCTCTTTGAAAGGTCTTTCATTTTCCTTTTCCTTTTCCCCTTTTAATAGTTTCTCATTATTTTTGTTGTGCGAAGATGAGATGTTCAACCTACTGCATTTAAGATTTGTGGTTCTGAAGCTAATCCTCCTTCTGATAAACATTCTTCCATTATTCTAACCTTAGTCTTGAGAGTGCCGAGGAAATTTTAATGTTTAGGCTTATTCATTACCTAATATCCTTAACAATGACCATTAAAAAATTATCTTGTTTCACTCTAACATAGAGATTTGGCTTAGACAAAGCTCTCGAACGATGGGGGACCAAAAGAGGCTTAAAAGGCTTAAATGAGAGGGATTTTGGTTGAGACTTAGGGATAACGACTACCTCAAAGCTAGAATGAGATCTTAGATTTTTTTCACTGCTATTTTTTCTCGAAACAAAAACAACCTTGGACAACTCATGCTTAGATTAAATATCTACCATGTAACACCATCCATTTTGGAAACAGATCATGATGTGGTTGGAGATGATCTATCAAGACAATGAAGTGTAACCTGTAAATTCATGCTAGGATTTGAATGCATCCTCTGGATATGATTGAGCTCATAATCAACAATATCAACTTCCATTCGAAATTGTGGTGGGATAGAATTAATTCAAATTCCATTTGAAACTATGGCGGGATAGAATTAGTTGTTGACAAGTTTCACTGTTTGATAACTGAGACAATGGAGACCCTTGGGAAAAAGAAAGAGAGTACGCAGAGCTTACTTGTTGTCAGAGAAAAGTGTGAAAGCAACAAAGCTCCACCTTTTCTCAAAAAACATTGGAACCATTATTTTATAATATCCTTTAAGAGTATAATAAAGAAAATATAAATTGCATATCAATAGAGTGTTCTCTTTATAATAATATCTTTATTTCTATATAAATGTATAGAAAATTCACCAGATAATTTTCCTCATTCCTAAAATAATTTCTAAACTATGAGGATGATATCCAAGGGACGTAATACCACAACCTCCTACTTGTAATCTACAACACTCAACCAATCAAATTAACTCATTACATGTCTTTGAACTAGAAAAACTTTGTTAAAAAAAATGAATAAAAAAACACCATAAATTACAACAAATATTATTGTTTAAATAATATAATAAATATATCCACTCTAAATAAAATTATAATTAATAATATAATTAATAATTCTATTGGATATATAGAGAAAATAAATTATAACATATCTTTAATGGAGTCCACATTTCTCAAATTATCATTAATCTTACTTTTATGTAAGTGCTCAAGGATGAGAATGAGATTCAAGTCAATTAATTAATGTCACTATTACTAAATATAAAAAATGTTATATAATTGAATAAATGTGTAGCATCCCAAAAGGTAAAGTTAAACACTCAGCTAGTGGATGACATTGCGACTAGGCAATAAGACTGATTTTATATTCTATTTCAACATAGTTGGACACCATACCGCCCACCAGATATAAATAAAAGTTCAAAATAAGATTGTTATTTTACTTGGGTTTCTATGTGTTTGGAGGCAAGATGGGAGAGTTTGAGAAAAAATAAGTGTAAAAAAAAGTAAAATAAGAGTTTAAGATTACAATTGATTGTCTTCTTTCCCGCCATTTTTCGCAAAAGAAGGCCAACATATTAGAGCATGCGGGAGAGTTTGAGAACCAATCGATGTAAAAAAAAAGTAAAAGAAGCATTTAAGATTACAATTGATCATCTTCTTTCCCACCATTTTTCACAAAAGAAGGCCAATAGAGTAGAGCACGTCACGATATTACTTTCCAAGGATATTTCTCAAGTATGACCAAAGAGATCGGCAAATTCGTTCGATTGATCTCGCTGATTGATCCGTAATTTGTTTTGGATTTTCTATTGGAATAAGCAAGGAGAATGAGTGAAGTATTTGAAGGATACGAGCAATGATATTGCAAGCTCTCTGTAAATATTTCATGGAAAAGCACCTCAATAGCTCTTCTCAATGCAGGTAAGAGGATCGACCATATGGTCCTTGCACACTTTTACAGAAATTATTAAATTTTTGTTTCAGTTGATACAAAAACCAAATGTAATAAAGATTGAACCTTTCAACTCTCCCAATCATTTGATGTCTTCATCAATGCACCATAGGAAGATTTCCATATTTCCCTTGCCCTTGTATCTTCGACCTCTTTTTTTTTTTTTTTGGCTAGTTGGAAAAAAAATTATAAACTGATATTTACGATGTGATAACCCTGTATATGAAGACATCCTAAATCTTTGGGACTAAGACCTACGGTTTGATACCACTGAAATCTATGCTATTTGTTGGTGGGGTTGGTAAATTTGTTGGGCACTTGAAATCATAAACACTTGGTTGTGAATAATTAGTTGTTAGCTTATTGAATTTAAATTGTGAAGGTTTTCTCTGGTACAATGGATGCTATGTCAAAGGATGGTTGGATCAGTTTCCTGTAGATTACTTAAATTTTGTATTTATGAGAATTTAGATATCAGAAAATGTTCAAATGTCTATCTATCTATCAGTATAGGAGATTTCTTGGGGCCTGATTTATGTGGAGAACCCACTCGACAAATCTATTCGTAATAGTTTATGGTATTGATACCCCATGAATGGAACTCCCCATTTTCTCTGTTACAACGCATGATCTTATCAAAAATGTTATTGTAGAAATTTTAGGAAATTGTTTTATTTAACTATTTTTTTAAAGGTATGACTTTTCTCATTGGAACTTTTATGCAATTTCCTTACATTTATTTATGATATTTCTATTATTGAAGTAAATAACAGTGAAGTAATATATTTGAACCATGGGTTCACATCCAGTTCTAGCACAAAATGCAACATAAGCTCCTTAATGGGGTTGTAGGCCACTACCATTATGGAAACTTATCTTTGTCTTATCTTATTAGCAATATTCCAATTTTTTTTTTTTTTACTTTAAGGTCCTAGGCAAAGATACTAAAACCTTCGTTAATATTTTTGCATTACACGGATGGGTATAGCTCCACATAACCATCTATATTCCTTTTGGTGTGCCCTCCCACGAAACATTGATCATCATTCCTTGTTCTCTCATGCCACTTCCCTTTATAATTTACATGGACAACCCACAGTTCATACCCTCTCCACTCCCTCATCTTGTCACTTATTTTCCCCTACACTCACTAAGAGAGCAGTTAGGATTGTGAGCACTAAAAAAGATGTATATGAGAAAGGTTTTCAAGCAGAGTTCCTCAAATATGGTATTGATTCTTTAGACTCACACATTGCCAATTTGTTTAATCATGTTGCTTCTTTTTGTTTTTCTTCTTCAATGTCCCATCATATCATACACATTTTCAATTGCGGAATAATTCATAGTCCATACAAGCATAACGAGAGAACCATTATGATTGGGGAGAATTTTTCCATGCTTTATAATATAGTTCTTAACATGTAGCTTTTAGATTAACTTGAGAGGAAGAACCCCAGAGCTAGAGGACATGTAGGTTTGTGATGGGAATACCAGGCATGACCATATCTTCACTCTTTGGGCTATCATCAAGGGGGCTTGGCATAACTGTTTGAATTTTATTTTTCTTTGTTGATTTTCAAAATGCCTCTGAATCCATTTTAAAAAGGAGAATTATCTTTAGAACCTAAATATAATGCTAAATTCTATGACTGGAATTTGATATGAATGCAATTGTTGTGAGCCAGACCTCATAATTGCCCATAAACTGACTAGAAAATATTGTTATGATAACTCATAAGTGAATAATGAAACTTGTGACCCATGTTACAAGACTCGAAATACATATTAAATTGGGGAGGTAAAAGAGTGAAGAGTTTTAATCAGATTGGGTAAAAATTGGCAAAAAATCAGGAAAAAATCAATGAATTCATTAAATAAAATATACACATATATTGACTTAAAAAAAACATTTTTCATTGATATTCTCTTAAGCCATGTCCATACAATTCATAGTATCATTAGATGTCGAAAATATCATGAATTAATAAGTATCTCATATATGTTATGAGTCCAAACATGATCCAAAGTACTGAGTCATGACTCCTAACCAATGACTACATAGAATTAGGAGCAATTGCTTCTAAAAGTTTACAAAAAATTGCATACTAATTAGAAAAAAAAATAGTAACTAAGAGTCTAAGACTCTTAAGAGTGAGAACTAGAAGCAATTCCTCCCACTCCATCACTTACTTGACTCTCAAAGTTCTTCAAGTCATGTAGGCTTAAAAGAGGAGCCTCCTCTGATTGGACCCAATCTACTGCATTTTTAGTTTCCAAATCTATCTATTCAAGGTCTATTGGTGAATGATCTAAACCTAGCATTATCATGAGACATTGAAATGTGAATTTAATTTTGACTTTGAACTTTAAAGTTTAAAATTTAAATTGCAAATCAAATTATGGAACCTTCAAATTCAAGCTCTCACCTAGTATTTTCTTGTAGCGAAGTCGTAGATTGCAATGCAAAAATACATGGTCATTTAAGTGGCTTTGTGTCAATCAATTGCACTTCTTAGAATGTATTTTCTCAAACACGCTCCAGTTGCACTCACAACCTGAAGCACTGCATGCTTGGTTTAAGATTCGAATGGAGAGTCTCTTCAAATCTCACATATCACTACCAAAGTTTTTCCACCAAAGACCTAGCAAGTGGCAAGGGTTTGTGAGTAGACGTACGAAATAATAAATAGTAAGGAATTAAAAAGACAAAAAAATTTAATAAAACATTTAAGATACAAAATAAATTTTAAAATTTTTTAATGAATTGATGAAGCCTTCAAGCCTCAAAGGGTACCTGGAAACATCTTAAACCTTACTCGTATAACACTGGTATAGGAAAATAATTTATCCAATGCTCTATAATCCTATATTTTGGAAAAGACGTGACTTTGAAATTCTACAGCCTGTAAGCACCTTTCCATGCATGTCATAAGTCCTATGCAAACCTCCCCATCCTCATTAAATTGTATCTTATCATAAAAACACTGTGGGTTTAAGAAGTACCTAGTAGCATGTAAGGGGGAATGCAATTTCCTATCCCAACGTGCATCAATAATGTCCCAAAGAGGCATATACTTTGCCTCCTCATCCCCATATCTTCTTTTGATGGCCTCCTTTGCGAGGTCCATTGCCTGATAAATGTAACCCATAGTGGGTTTCTCACCATAAACCATCCTGAAAGTTCAAGATTTAAAATTTAAATAAATATGAAACATTGAAAATAATGAGAAGCTTGAAATGAAATTTAAAACATGAAAAAGTTAAAAGACTTGAAGTACTTGAGAACTCTAACAAGAGAATCCATCACCATAATAATCTCTTCAGCATCTTTCTAGAAACTGTCATTAAACACAAGTGCAAAAATTTCAATGCCTTCAAGGGCCTTGGAATGTTTAGATGCCATACACTTAGGTCATAAGAGCAACCTGTTTAGATTTATCTGTTTCTCAACCATAGATTGAAAATATATGACATTTGTTGCAAATCTAGTCACTGCAGGTCAAACAATTTCTTTAGCTTCAGTGTATTTTCTCAAGGTGCTTAGGACAATAGTGTGGTTGTATAGGTATTTGGTTATGGATTTTTCCTTCTTCGCAATCTCATGTATAAAATGAAGTTTACCTATGTCCTCAAGCATGACTTTTTTATTTTCTTTCTGGGCATTATGCTCACTCAACATATCAATGGCCAACATTGATTGGTGTTTGACATTTTCATCAACATTTTTGTAGTTAAATGATACGAGGTTTGTTAAGGATCAACGAGGAGTGTGTCTAGCAACACAAGCACATTTTGACCTAATATATCATTATGAACTTGAAACATAATTAGGTATATATGATAAAATTCTACCTAAAGGAAATAATATCAACATATATTGCATTGTAATATTGAATTTTCAAGTTCGTTTAGCATAACACAACTAAACCAGTACATCAATAACTTATTCTAGAAGAACAAAAATCCCCAAAGTTGTGAATGCATAGTTAAAGCCTTTGGAGTCAGCAAGACATCGACCAAGGAAGGAATGCTTGATTACTTGGTCGGTGGTTGGTATGAAACCATTTATTAGTGCATTTTTAAAATCTATTTAATCCCCATTTATGGGGTTGAAAAGTCATAACGAAACGAATACGCCAAACATTCGATTGTTGAACTGTGAAACTTGAAACTTGCCATTGAAAATGAAATTGAATCTTCAACATAGTGATATACCTATTATTTAAGCCAAATTCCAATGTACCTTGATTGTTGAATAGTGAAGTGGCTAAGCCTGAAGGTAACACATGCTGAAGGTGACACGCGATTGCCCGAGGGTCTATATGAAGTATGGATAGAGCACATGCTGGCGACTGCCCGATATGGAGTCTGGACTTAGGCTCATGCTGGCAGTTGCCCGATATGCAGTCTGGACTATGTATTAGTGAGTAGTGATTGATTATTAAAGGTCTCGACATATGAGTTGCAAGCCTGAGGAGTGATAAATAAATTTTGGAACTAACGACGTTTATTTTTTAGCAATGCGGCATACCTAAACTTGAAAAACTCATGCTCATCGAGTCATTGCCAAAAATCAAATAAATTGGAATCAATCGCATGAATCTGCTTTAATTGGAAAGTCACAAGTCAAATTTGCGTTGACCACAATTCAAACTTGGTCAGCGTGAGTATGACTCACAAATATTTGGATCAGATCATTTGGAGAGTGAGCATATTTCGACTCATGATTAATTGCGATTGATTGACGAGTCCTGTTTCACTGCTTGTAACTAAGATCTGAACTAAAAATAGGAGATATTACAATTGAAACTAATTGTGAATTTTCTAAATAAAAATTGGCCCATCGGCATCATTTTTGTTTGCACTTGGGCGCATCAATGGAAGATATTCATTTTAAATCAATTTCATGGAGAAAATATTTTATGGAAGATGTTTGTTTTATGTTGAGGAAGATAGTAATATTTTTTTATTAAATTTCAATAACAATAGTATCTACTCTGTATCTCCTGTATCTCATTATTTTCATCTCTTGTAACTCATACAGAAAGTGGGATAATAATGGACATGTAGCATCAAGCTACACTCCTTTTAATCCAAAGTTCTGCATGCAAACCTTTGTGTCACTTGTGCACAAAGCCTTTGCTATAGAGTGCGGAGTTAACACCTACCTCTGCATGACAAAAGCTACACATACCTTTTGACATTGGTTTTTTCACCTTTTGTCCATTGTTTGTGTGGAGTCTGGGACAACAAGCTCCGCATACTTTTTTTCCTTACCTCTATGTGAGTGTAACTTTGCACATTTTCTTTGCTTCAACAAATATCAAAAGCATTTGTGAGCTTCTTTCAAGGCATGAATACATCCTTCAATCATGGAAATTAGGAAAGTTTCTAAAGTAGAAAATAATCATGGAGTTAACCTTTTCCATTTCAAATATTTTAGGATTCTATTGAGAGTTCTTTAGAGATAATTATTAACTGGCCCTCTACTTTTCCGTTTTTCTTAATATAAACTACATCTCTTATTACATTTCTAATCAAGATATTTACATCAAATACTGGATCAAACGGCCAAAGACTTTTCAAAAATGCTTCCTTGTCCAGTAGAAGAATAAATGGTCAACATGTCAGCTTGGGTCCAATTTCTTGGGAATTAATAATTGTTCTGAAAAATGACTACTCTTGTTTGAATCTAGAACTCTCTTTAAGCTTTGAAAATGGATTTTCCTCCAGATTGATCTTGGGAAGGTCCTTATTAAAGGATTCTCTCTATCTCCTCCACTAGAATGAATGGCTTGTATGTTAAAAAGTATAGCAGAGCTCCCTCCTAAAAAGCCTGATCACCCCATTGTCACCAAGAGCTCCTCCTTTTTCTCAAATTGGAACCAAAACAACATTGAGTACTTAATTATGATCCAAAGTAAGAAATTTTGATTGACACTACAACTCAAGAGCTATTCAATTTAATGTGTGCTAATAGGATTCATCATGCTTTCATTGAATAAGTATATTGTTTTTGAATTTATCATTTGTGCTTGTAGTATGTGGTACTAACCTTGTTCCACGGGAAAGGGTTTTTATTCTTGAACTATAACAATGCTAGTAAGATTTAGGCCTTTTTTAGTATTTTTACCCCATGATCATTTTTGCAAGATGTATGTCCTATGTGGAAAGAAATAAGCATTTAGTTATTACCTCCTAAACTAAAACATTGTTTATTTTATTAGGTGCCATGTAACATCCTCTACAAATTGAGGATGAATGGACGTAATATCCTATCCATCCCCGTAGGCTATAGTCCTCCACAAAAGGGAAAAAACACTAAAATACCGATTGTTGGGCAAGTTTTGGGGAAAATGGGCTTAAAAAACCCAAATTTTGGGTTTGGAGTAAGGTTTACTCAATCACTTAAGAATATGAAATCCCTCTGGAAACTATATAAATAAAGAAGGATTGAATTCATTTTGGATCTCCAAGTGTGGATTAATTCATTTGTTCTTGAGCATTACGTCTGATAGTTTTTTACCCCTTCTATCTCTTGTCAATTTCAGTGGTGAAATATTACACCCTAGTTGACATTCCATTATTATCTATCTATTTGGGCACAAGGGTCTCTGGCTGCTCCACAAATTCTATTGGATATTGGTCTCTTGTCTTTTTCTTAGCATGAGATTTATGTTAAAGGTGAATGAATTTGGAGGATAGTGCAAGAGAGATTAGTTCTGTTTGGCATACACCTCTCTTGAAGGAAGCAACAAAGTTTTTGAGTCCTTAATATCTTGTTTGGGCCAAGCACTTATCTTAGGAAGTGGATTCGTTTCTTGAATGAGGAGTAGCGAAAATCTTTTCTTTATTTAGTTTTTCATGCATGTCCAGAAGGAGCACTTCCCTAGTTATTAATTCTCAACCTTAGCTAAGGAAGCATGTTTGCATATCTCATACAATATTCATTAGAGGAAGAATTTAATTGTCTTGTCTATCCACGCAAGGAAGGTGCATTAGGATTCGGAGTTAAGAAAGTTGAGACATTGTTGTACATGTTTCGAGATTCATTGTACCTTCTAAACTAAAGGAAAAGTGAACAGTGGCGTTTGAAATTTTTAGTTATTTATTGTTTCAAAGAGCAATAAATAGCGATGTGATTTGAGTTTCAAATCTGTGTACTTGATGTTAGTTTCTTCAATGGCATGTGCTTCCCTGTTCAGAACAAGGGTTTTTTCTACAGTATCTAGCCTCCAAATCTTCTTCAATGCAAACTAAATATCAAATCATACCCTCATACACCAAATCATCTAAGGCAACACCCTAGAGAAGCTCCAAAGTAGACCAATGAGCTTTGACAGGCCAACTCCAACCCCATGTCACTATACAAGTGTTGACATCACTGCAACAAAAATTATTCTGAAGTGGTGTACCCTACACCAATTCCTAAGATGGATGCCCAAAGGGGTTCTAGAACGAGGCTCAACCTTCATTGCCACATTTAATACTTTTCAAAGGGATCGGTCCCTTTAAACCATACCAATTTTTACACTTCCACAATTTGGCCCTGTTCCTATGAACTTATATTTTGTATTGAAAAGTTAGTCCTATTTTACCTATTTATTAGTTTCAAGAACAATTATAGTTCAGCTCCAGCAAATTGTCAACAAATTTCTGGGTTAGGTTGGCATTTCTCCAAATATTATCACACTTGTATATAGAATCAAACATTTTCCTTTTTAGATCTTGATTGGTCGAACAAAAAGGTTCGTTGCCTGTGTAATTATATCCCATACCTCCACATCAGCACTCATAGGTAAAAATATTCTTAATTCTTCATATGTGTGCATAGTAAGGTCCCTTTTACTTGCTATTCTTGATGGAACGACCTATGATAATACACCTTTTACCACAGAGATGTTGTTGTTGGATAGAAATATCCAGAGGAGTATTACAACAGACATATAAATTCCTATTGTATATCATAATAATAAGCATTAACATATGAAGATGTGGCAAAACCCAAACTCTGTGCATTCAATCCATTGCTTTTTCTTTCATGGCATATTTCATTCTACATAGTAGATGTGTTTTGGTACTTGAGTGTGTTCACATAAAAAATTCTAATTCCAAACCTAGATTCTCATGTGTCATGGAAATTCAACATATGCCTTGTTCACCTAAGAACTACCTTTAACTCATCTTAGGGTACTCATGTACAATCTCAACTCATCCCACTTAACAAGTTACCAAGAAAAGGCTCATCACAATCGCAGGCTTTCCTCCTACAATTCCTAATATGAAATTATCCTAACACACTAATTCATTGGCACTCCTTGGCATAATCTCTTATTCATTCATCTCCATGCACTTTGACCTAGTTCTCCCTTGTGATTCCCTAACACTCCCAAACACTGCTTGACATTCATTGATGCTATCTAGAATATGTCAGTATGCCTTTTCATTCCTTGGCATGCCATGGAACTCCTTAATTATCATGCTCTCATAACTACCCTTATTTTCTTTTCGACTTAGGAACCTGACAAAGTCCTGCCTCGACTACAACAACTTTACCAAGTTACATTTACTACAAGTAGAGTATGCCTTGTTCCCCTAATGGCCTATAAATCATCTTAGGCTTCTCATGTCCAATATTAACTCATCCCACTTAACAAGTTACCAAGTCAAGGCTCACATCCAACGGTGCCCATAAAACCAATAAGCAAAATAGTTTACATCTTCACATGCCATAACATCTAGCACGTATAACAATCCATTGGCAATACATGGCACACATTATCACCACCTACATTCCTTGGCATGATTTTCCACTCCCTAACATACCCTACCACTCCCTAATATCCCCAAGCACTCTAGCATGCCTTGGCATTGCCTAGCATATAACCTTGTCACTCCCTCATTAACACAATTGGAACTTGCTGACACTCCCTATCAGACACTCTTATCCATTCATTTCCATTCATTTTGAACTAGTTCTCCCTTGTGTTCTCGTGGCACTCCCTGACACGCATTGGCACGACCTAGGACTTGGAACATCTTTACATGTTACCCTAGCACTCTAGCATTCCTTGGAACTACCTAGCATACCTTTTCACTCCCTCCTTATCACACCTAGAATTCACTGACAATCCTTGTCACAAACTCTTATTCATTCATTTCCATGCATTTGAAACGAATTCTTCGTTTTCTTCCCTGAAACTCCATAAATCTCCCTTGCATGCATTGGCACACCTTAGCACCTAGCACATCTTGGAATGTTTCCCTGGCCTCTAGAATGCCTTCGCACTTCCTAGCATGCCTTGTCACTCCCTCCTTCACACAAAATCACTGACACTTCCTGTCAAAAACACTGAATTGTTCATTTGCATGCATTATTTTTACCTAGTGCTCCCTTGTGTTTCCCTAATGCTCCTTAACACTTTCTAGCATTATTTGGCACATCTTGGCACCTAGCACATATTGGCTGCATGTTTCTCTAGCACACTACAATGAAATAATGCTTCTTAGCATACCATGTCACTCCCCTCTTACAACACCTGTAACTCATTGACTCTCCTTGTCACACACTCTTATTCATTCATTTCCATGCATTTTGACCTAGTGCTCCCTTGCATTTCGTTGGCACTCGCTAACACTCTGCACACATTGGCACACCTAACTACAATGATTTTCACTAACAGTCAATCCAAAAACCCTTCCAGAGTCTAGCTAGTTATTTTTTCTTCACTAAGATATTAGGGTTAAGTTTATTATATAGTTTCCAATGTGAAAATATCACTAGGTGTTTTTATCACATTAGTTGGAAGGTGGCTAAGCCACAAGCATGACAGTAAGGTTCTTGAATCTTGGATTGTAAAATTAACCAACAAATATATGACTATAAGATCTTCGGGAAATTGTAGTTCTCTAAAGAGATTCATGGTAGTGATTTTCCCATTGCGCTAGACTTGAGAACTCGATTGTTAATTAGATGCAGAGAAGTGGTAGTTTGATGCAATGAATGTCAAATGTATAGTTCAACAACATGATGGAGGCTTACCTCTGACATCAAAATTCAGTTTGTTATCTTCATGGTGCAAACCCCACGATGTCCAAGTGTGACACCATCCTTGCAGAAATTCCCTTTGAGTACTTACCCAGTGGCTTTGTCGCCTTTGATTTCCCTCTCCTCATCTTGTTCACTCTTAGTTCCTGCTCCCTTGCTCTCCTCTCACTATGCTCTTTTGCTTCCCATTCCTCTTATCCCAATTTCTCTTCTCTTTCTACTTCTTAGTCCATCCTTCTAGTTAGTTAGGGTTGGTTAACTGGAATTTCCCTTTCCTGACATTTGGCCTCCCATTTTATCCCCATCTGTCATTTTTCCTCTTCCTATGTCTATTCTAGAATCGACAAGGTGTGAGGGAGGAAACAAAATCCATCCATGTGTGCTAATAGGTTGAAAAATATCTCCCCACCCTCATTGACTGCATCAAGGCTTGTAAATATTATGCCTGTAAGTGTCTGTGAGTCTATTCTTAAGTCTTGGGTCAAATTATTTTTGCTCTTTCAACTATATGAGTTGAGCTATATGCTCTTTAACCCCCACATTGATAGAGTTCCTTATAATTGTATCATGCCCCTAGTATAAAGATATATGTATAGGTTATTATGGTATATGTTGAACTTTGGTTATTACCCTCACCTTGAAGTCGTTGATGTTACATCTAAATCCCCCTAGTTAATACAAGTTTCATTGAGTTAGAAAAATCTGCCATCAATAATTATAAGTGGTTACCTTAAGGAAGGACCATTGGTTGAAGCCTCATCAATGGATATTGGGTAAATGGTTAGGGTTTTGATTCAGTTAGACACTATTCACAATTATATTTGTGGGCATAGAGTAATTATGATCTTCCCCATGTACACAAGGATAATTGAGAAGTGTTTCCCGTAATCATGCAACTGGAACTTCAACATGTACATCAAGGTAACCACAAAATATTTATCATATTTATACAATTCAAGGTGATTATATACATGAATGTACTAAGATCAATACCATTCGATTCATATCTATATATTACCCACAAGATGAGGGTCATTACAACCCCTCAAAAATAGCCATAACACCTTCCTCTTTTGTAGCTCCTTGACCACAAGGGTTTAGTTGAAAAACACATAGTTCCTTTAAAGATTTGTAGGTTGAGGCAGCCACTTCAAGCCCTTGAACTTAGAGATAATCAAATTTTTACAATTTTTTACAATAATAAGTCCATTATGCACACTCCACATCTCAGAGTTGGGTGGAGAGGGAGAATACTTGATTGATGCCAATCTTGTAAATGAACAACTTTTCCTACTCATTGGTTGGACTCTCCACCACTAGTTGACACCACTAACACACACCAAAAGTCCAAGATACACATAAGATGCACCCTACACCCAAGGGCTTAGACTACACCTCCACAAAATGTACCTTCAACTTTAGATGTTCCAAAATAGTAATATCCTAACCCAATATAGCCTATTTGTTGGATTTTTGTAACTTCCTCCTTAACTAACACTTCTTCTTAACTATTTAATCCACTTACCATATACTCTCTCTTGTTTTCACCTACCTAGTATACAAGAACACTTATGTTTTTAATACAACGATGTTGAGAGGGCATGTTTCTTTCTTACACTTAAATGTTTTCAATAAAACGAAGTTAAGAGCATGTGTTTCCTTTTCAAATTCCAAAAGTATAACATGTCTATCTCTATAAACTAACAACAAAATAATTGCATAAAAAGGGTAAGCTTAAAATTAAATTAAAATTAGATTATTATTATTATGATAAATACACCAAATATGGAAAAAAATGTTTTCAAACACAACCAAAAAAAAATGTTAATTTATCAAATATAACTACAAACTTATTAAGAAACCTAGATCCACCTTAACCCAGATCTATCAAGTGCCTAGAGGGATCCAATCTCTGAATGTGAAAACCCCTTTTTTGGCACTTGGTAGATCTAGGTTAACATGGATCTATCCTGGTTATATAATACTATATGATATCTATATTTGTATCTATGTGTCTCTTTCTTATTCCCTCTCTCTATCTCATCCCCCAAACATACACACTCTCTCTCCATATCTATCTATCTCTACCTTTGTCCCTCTATGTCTTTCTTCTTCCTTCCCTCTCTCTCCCTCTCCAACTTCATCTCTCTCTCCTCTCTCTTAGTCCTCTCTCTCCGTTTCTCTCTCACCTCCCTCTGTCCCCCCCATCACTCTCTCTCTCTCTCTCTCTCTCTCCCTCCATCTTTGTGCCTCCCTCTCTCTCTCTTTCCCTACTCTCCCTATCTTTATGCCCACCTATTCTCTCTCTCTTTCTCTATCCATCCATCCCTTGACACTCCCTCTCTCTCTCCACCTCTATCTCCCTATGCCTTAGTTCTTTCCTCCCTCTCCCTCCCTCTCTTCTTCTCTCTCTCCCTCTCCAACTCCATATCTCTATCCCCCCTTCTCTTCTTCTCTCTTCCCTCTCTCTCTTCCTACCTCCTTCTCTCCATCTCCCCCCATCACTCACTCTCTCTCTCTCTCTCTCTCTCTCTCTCCATCTTTGTCACTATCTCCCTCCCCCTCCTTCCATTCACTTTGCTTGCTATCATAACTTGAATCCTTAGTTAAGATAGATCTATGTTGGTTCTTACTAATATTTGTATTATATAAATTTCACATCTTTAAATACAAAAGTATTCTCATTTTAATTTTATTAAAACCTTAATTTAATTTATATGGGAATAATTTTAGTAGTCGTGAGGATAGAGGGTTTATATATATCTCAAAACTAAGTACAACCCTTTTCCTTTTAGTTTCAAATAAAAAATGTTATAAAATTAAATTAAATTAAAATATTTTTATTGTGAAATAAATTATGGTTTTTGGGCATGTGGTATTGATAAGCCATGGTATTGGACCATGGTATTTTAACAAAGCCTATTTACAAGTTAATAATATCCATGGTAAAGTGGGGGTGAATATGGATGGTTAAGAATCTTGTCATATTATTATAAAATATTTAGATTGTGAAATAAGATATGGTTTTTTGGCATGTGGTATTTATAAGCCATGCTATTAGCCCATGCTATTGTAACAAATCATATCCACAAGTTTGTAATATCAATGACAAAGCAGGGGTGAATATCCATGATTAAGAATCCTGTCATATTCTTATAAAATATTGATAAGCCATGGTATTGGCTCATGGTATAGTAACAAAACCTATTCACAAGTTAATAAAAAAATCAAAATATAACAAATTGAATTTTATTATTTTTATTATTAATTTAGCCAACATTTAGATTTTTGCACTCATCGCCAAACTTTTGACTTTTATTATTATTATTATTACTATTATTATTTAACTAAACCCATATTTAGAATTGTTTACATACTTACATTACACCTACACATCTACTCTATACTCTATAAATATTGTATTTATTTTTTTTAGGGAGGGAAATTCTAACATTTTTTAAACAATTCAGCCTTAATTTTGATGTAACAAAGCCCTCCCAATTCCAATCTTCGTTTACATTCTAAAACAAGTAGTATATTTTCACTTTTCATAGGGCGGAGGGAAACCAAGGTGCATATTTCACTTTTCTCAGGGTGGGAGGGAAAACGAAAATGAAGAGAGTTGTGAATTGAATTTTCACTTTTCATAGGGAAAAGGGAAAATGAGTATCATATTTTCACTTTTCACGGGGCAGGAGGGAAAACGAGATTGAAAAGAATTGTGAATTAAGTTTTTACCAGTAGCAGATTGATATCAAACCCCACCATTAGATCTTCAGTCCACCCCACTTTTAGTCTTCTTCCACATAGGGAGGAGCACACACACCTCAGATCCCTCACTCAAAATTCACTATTTTTTTCATCCTTGATTTTAATTTTATGCTTTGATCTCTATGCCAAACTTCGTTATTGTTTGCAGGGATGGCATTCGCATTTCATGACTTTGGGAGGCCATTTATTATAATAAAGAACCAGGGGCAAAAGACCCAAATGAGAGGCTTAGATGTTTAAAATGTCTAACATTGTGGTCACCAAGGCTGTTATGAGAATACTACGCGAGAATATTGTGCACCTCACTGGACTCTGATGGAATAAAAATGACACTCTAGAACCCTTGCGGTGATGTCATCATCAATAAGCTCCACTTCCTTTTATTTTTTCTCTATTTCTAGATCAGTGAAATCACCCTTAAATTATGAAAATTAGTACACTTTACTTTGAAACTTGTATGATTGATAACTAAAAATTACTTAAATTTTCTGTAAAGACTGAAAGAAACCATTAAATTATGAAAATTAGTAGAATTCACGTCAAAAAATGTATGATTCATAACTAAAGATTACTTAAATTTTTTGTAAAGACTGAAATAAGCCAATACTCTGCGATCTACTCACTCTTTCTCACAAACTTTGAGGACCACCAAGCTAGATGCTCTACATATGTCGATGCGTGCTTACTAAAGATCTTAAAAGTGGTGATGCATTCAAATGTCATTTGGATCATTGGGCATCTAATGTGAATTAAGGGCATTTCAGCCCCTAGATTTGTATGTGCCATATTCCATCATGTTGGTTCAATTTATAGATGTATGTTGGTTTTCATTGTGGGTAGTTCTCTTATTTTATAGGAGATAGATTTTCAGGGCTTGTATGTCAAACATAGCTATATGGTATTGGTCCATGCATGTAATATACCCAATAACTTCTATGCACTTTGAGGATGTGGTACCTCAGTTTACCACCCAAATTAACACAAAACCTGAACCCAAATTCACACAAATTTATGAAGTAAATGAATTGAATTGTTTCTGTTATTAACTATTTACTATTGGAAGGCATGAAACTATAGATTTATGCAAACTAAATGCAGACAAACATTCTATTATTCATGAATCCATAAATCACAAATGAAGCTAACACAAGCAGTTAGAGAGGAAACCTAAAAATTAATTCGGTCATGAAATAAACCATAAAAAATAGTAATAATTGAATGCAATTCATATATACATTTCCATAAAAAAACAGTAATAATTCAATACCATTGATATATACATTTAGAAATACTTATATGTCTGGAATTGTTCAAAAATTAGTTGCAGAAGAGGGAAGTAAGATCACAACCATATAACTGAAGATCAATCATAGTTCATATTTTATTTGATCACTCGCTTCATCATTGACATTAGCACTATTTCACTTGATGACAAGATCCATTGTTAGTAAGATCATTGTATAAGGGTACATAGGCGTATTGTCTTACTATCCATAAGCATCCCTGAAATATAATTTCCTCATGATTATAATTGATGCCCTTTACTATATTGGAGACACGTAGTTGCTAAATTGAAGATTAATTTTTGCAAAGTATAGTGCATAATTTCACTGTCTTTTCTTTATAAATCTTCCTCCTAGACCTATAGTTGTTCCTGGATGATAGGTATAGAAAAACAACATGATGCACTTTTTGTCTTCCCATTATTGTTGGTCAAGTATATGCTTTGAACAAGACATGATAGCTCTTTTGACGATACAAAAAAAAAACACTTAATACTTGGTCAATAATCTAGAGAAGTGCCTTGGTGATGTTGTGCACAAACTTATGGAAAAGAACAAGAAAGTGAAAGAGAGATGTAAAATTGGTTAGAACATAGATTTTCTACTAATCACTACATCCATAACTAATGATCCTACAGTGTTAATAGATAATGTTTCCTTCAAATAATGATCCTCATATGTCACAGGTTATTTTTGTTTTATTCAACCTTCCATGGCATTGATTTATAATGTGGAAGAAATTTTCTGATGAATGATGCTAAATTAACCCACCAACGTCACAGTGCTCTGATTGATGTTCTTATGTTCAGGTTCTAATTTCTATTCTTTAAGCTCTCTTGCAATGGTATATATATATTAATGGGAATTTCTGGACTATCTATATAAACAACTAATATTTCACTAGATAGACAACATAGTTAGCAGCCTGAAGTTTTCTATCACATTTTTATTTTAAAATAGATTCCTCTTGTTCTTCTCTGAAGGTTCCTCTTAGGGTTCCTTGAGGCCCTTCATGTTCACTTCCATAATTTACTTTGGCATCAATTTTTCTCAGTAGGTTGTTTCTATGGTTTCAGTGTTGTAGTAATTGTTCTCAACATATCCATAATGCTTTCATTTCTTTGATATATGCTTCTCCAATTCACATCCACTCCTCCACATACCATGCTTTTTGTCTTTTCGTAATTGGTTTCTGGACATCGTCTTACCAATTCTCATCCTGGAGCTACTTCTCTCCCCTGAATGTCATTTGTTGGATTTGCAACAAAGGAGGGAGAAAAAAATATGCTTTGTTGGATTTTCCTCACAGTAAGTTCTTCCTTCTTTAATATAAATTGATGGGTCTTGGAAAACGCAAAACTTGCACAAATGCACACTAATCTGTTGTAGGTAGATCAGAAATAAAATTTCCTACCCATCTCAGTGGTTGGTGTCAATCACAATCAATGTACTTTGCTAAACAGAGGCCAAACAATTCCACATGATGATTTTATCATTAAACTTGTATTATAACATTCAAGTAAATTAGTCAAATAATAGTGATGCTACTCAATTACATTCACTCTGCAGTAGAAATTGATCCTCATGCACGGTATTAAGAAAGGATAAATAAAAATAAATATTCAGTTTCTCACAAAACAATGGTTTTCACGATTTCTTGTTTAGGTAGAGATTTTATGCTAGTTCTCTTTCTAGGAGTTTACCCTTCTTGCTACTCAGTGATTATTCCTTAACAACCTCCTTCATTTTCAATGGATTGATCTTCCTCAATTGCCTAGTGATATGCCTCAACTGATGCAAGGATCTTCTTGCCCAATGATTATGCTCAATTGCAGTTGTGGAGAATACATAAGCCCTCTATAGTAACATCATTAGACGTGAGTACCAAATACATGGCATTGCCATTCTCCAACAGAGCTTTGGAAGCAATTTACCCTTCCACCAGAGCTATAATTTGGCTCTGCCTCAGAGATATGCCGAGGGAATAACCAACATCCAACTTTTTCTTTCCTAGCCTTGTATTTTCCATGGCGATGGCCTTGTTGGATTGACCATCGTTTTCCACCAGCTGTATAAAGAAGACTCTAGAGTGTTGTTGGCTTCCAAGGTCTTAAAAAAATCTTCCACGGTGGAATAATGAGTAGGGATGAATCCCCCATACCAAAATTAGATGAACATCCACAGTACGACTATTGGTGAGCATGGGACCATTGTGATAGGTTAAAACAAGGGGTTTCTATTCAACCGATACGAAGGAACACAGACCAATCAGAAAAGGTAGACATATCATAAACTTAAGCCCTCTCATTCCCAAAATCAAAGAAACCCTACAAACCCTAGTGTTGTTGGGTTTTTCCCTACAAACAAGAAACGCCTAAATTTATTTCTCCCTCCTTTTTTGGATTTGCCTCACTACAGGTTCTTCCTACTTTAATACTAATTGATAGGTTCTAGAAAATGCAAAACTTGCAAAAATTCATACTAATCTATTGTAGGTAGATAAGAAATAAATTTTACTACCCATTTCAATGGATGGTGTCAATCACAATCAATGTGCATCACCAAACAGAAGCCAAATAATTCCACATAAGGATTTTATCATTGAACTTGGATTATAATATTCAAGTATGTCAGTGAAATAACAGTGATGGTACTCAATTACATTCACTCTACAGCAAAAATTGATTGTCATGCACGGATTAAGAAACAATGAACAAAAAGAAATACCCTATTTCTCACACAACAATGGGTTGCATGGTTTCTTGTTTAGGCACAGACTCCATGCTAGTTCTCTTTCCAGGAGTTTACCCTTCTTGCTGCTCACTGAATATTCCTTAAAAATATCCTTCATTTTCAGTGGAGTGATCTTCCTCAATTGCCCGATGATATGCCTCAACTGCTCTAAGGATATTCTTTCCCAATTATTTTGCTCAATTTCATTTGTGGAAGTGGATCCAAGCCTGAGATTCCAATGATAGTTTTCTTTATCTGAGTGATAGGAATTGGATTTGCAACATGCTCTTGATGTTTTTATCTGCTTTCAACTTTGCAATTTGACAACATGTTTATGCCCTTGTTTGAATACTAGAATTTAGTTATTTTCCCAATAACCATTTGGAGTAGTTTATGTTCTATTTGCAATAGTAATAGTTATTTATCAAGGTTCTTCAAATTTATAGGTTCATGTTTAAAGACATACATTTGAGTTCCCTTGGGTATAATTCATTTTATTTCATCCTTTTATTCTATCAATCCTTTCGTTTCTCGGTGATTTACAATTTGGAGATATCAGTTTCTAGCTGAAACACCTTGTTGGATTTCTTAAAGATATTTCTTTGCCTTTATCTTACTATCTTTCCTGCGAAGCATGATTACCTATTTCCATACATAGGGTTGAAGTTTAAACAGTTGGCTCTACATTTGAAGGACGATTTGCTTATATGATTTGGTTATGTTTGGTAGGTATATCAACCTTGAGAGGAAGAAGTGATGTTATTTCTTGATCCCTATGTAAATATATTTTTCTTAGATTGTAATGAGGCTTGTGAATCATGATGGTGATATTTTATTATTGTGTGATCACTATGATTCAACATATCATACATATTGGGTTGGCCTTGGAAGGGCTATGTTATGAAACCAACTTCAAGAATGATAGAAAAGATAGATCAACGCCTTAGAATTCAGCCTCTTCGAGGGGGAAACCTCCTTTACATTACATAAATGAA
>APFE031501202.1:38909-79574 GCA_000404065.3 Pinus taeda
CACATGCACCATGATCCATCCTTCTTGTGCACCAATACTACTGGAGCAGAGAAAGAACTTTGACTCAGTTGAATTATACCAGCCTCTAGCATTTCTGCAACCATACGTTCAATTTCACTCTTTTGGGCATAGGATATCTGTACGGCCTGATGTTTGGAGGAACACTTCCTGGAATCAGATGAATAGCATGATCATGATCACGAATAGGTGGGAGACCTTTGGGAGTCTCAAATACCTTGGAATGATTGTCCAAGACTTTTTGGAGATCTAGAGAAATAGATGATTCTAATGTGGAAACATTTAGCGAACATAATTGTGCAATTACACCTCTTTGTTCCTTTTTTAGAAGCTTTGTCATACTGTTAGAGCTGATTATCTTTCCCAGTTTCCCTACAATACCCCATTATTCAACTTCCTTTCCTTCCACAGAAAATTTCATGAAAAGTTCTTGAAAATTAAAAGCTATTGTACCCAAGGATTGTAGCCATTGGACTCCTAGTACAACATCAACACCTCCCATTGAATGGAAAGCATTGGGCTAGTAAATACATATTCTCCCATGGATAGCTTGATATTATGGCACTTTCCAGAGCAATTTATTGTTCCTCCATTTGCAACCATCACTTGACACTCTGGTGCTGGATATAAGAAACAATTCAATTCTTTTGCTACCTTACAATGAATAAAATTGTGGGTACTTCTTAAATCAATCAACACTATTACCTTTTCCTTCTTGATTTGTCCTTCTATCTTGATGGTTTGAGGAGTGGTAATTCCTGCCAATGCATTACAAGATATCGTCGGATTCATTTGTTCTCATCTAGGCTTTGTTCCTGGAGTATATCCTCTTCTTTTGACCTTTCTTGCTCCTTTTCTTCTTCCTCTTCACAATCTATGTAGAATAATTTCGTCTCATCATACTTATGACCTTTAGTATATTTGCTATCACAACAGTAACAAAGTCGTTTTGCTATTTTTTCTTCCAATTGTTGACCTTATAGGTTGTGGAAGACTAGGGGCAACAACACTTCCATCTTTATAGTTGTGAGTGGTATGCTTCCTGGTTGCCATAATTTTGCTTTCCATTTTTCTTGCTAACCTGAGTGCCTTCTCTAATGAATCAGGTTCCCAAAGGCGAACATCATGTTGGATATTATCCTTTAAAGACCCTATGAACACATCAATCCTATGCTCCTCTGGAATATATTTTACCCTTGTGTTCAATTTTTGGAACTCCTCAATGTGCTCCATTATTGAACCCTTTTGTTTGAGACTTATCAATTGGCTAAAAAAAGTGTTGCTTTTTGTATCCTCATAATGTGCTATCAATTCTTCCATAAAAATTTCCCAAGTGGTAAATTGTTTACGAGAGCAAAGCCATTGATACCATACAAACTGATTTGGTTCCAAATATAAAGTTTCAATACGTACCTTTTGTGTGTTTTGCACATTATTGACATCGAAAAATTGCTCCATCTGTAATATCCATGTTGCAGGATCCTTGCCATCAAACTTCCTCAGATTGATTTTAGGAATATGGTGCATCTTTGATCCAAAATTAGAGTCTATGAAATCATGATTAACATTTCCTTTGTTTGCATCATGAGTTTCCTTTACTCCCCTTTCACCATTAGTAAGTATTTCTTGTAGAAAATTTGTCAAATCTACCTTCAAATCTGCCATGTCTGTCTTCAACTCTGTCTTCAAATCTATCTTAAAATCATCCATCTTAGCTTCCATGCCCTTTATCTTAGATTCCACGCCATTTATCTTAGCTTAGGTTAGCTTTTGTGAGTGCAACATTTGTTGCACTTGTTCTTGTAATTTTGATATATCATGTAGCATTTCTTCCTCTTCTTCATGAGTCATGCTGGAGATTTCAGGTTCCTTACTAGGTGTTTCCATTTTCTTTCCTTGGGGCATCAGTTACCGATAATAATTCTCTACTATGCCCTTTGAATTACTTCAAAATAAATTTTCAAACCAATCTTAAGCAAAAATTTAAAAGAATCTACACACCTTTTTTCACTTTGTAGGAGCTCGATATTGCCTCTGATGTATCTCTGTACTTTCAGATCATCTAGTTCTACAATTGTAACTTATAGTAGCCCTCTATGTCCTCTTTCCAATGCCACCAGTCTGATCCAAATTGGATTCTCCAATGAAGAGTTATGCAAAATCTCCCACAGTGACCTGCTTATAGACTATTTCAGTAGAGCGAACTTGTATGACATACCACAAGTCACCGTTTCAACCTTTGGCTCTAAAAAGATACATACAAGAAACTACAGTCCATATTATTTCTACACCTTCTTACAAAATTTCAGTCTGATGCTCATAGAGAAAGTTATGATGATTTTCCCCAGGTCACCTGTCTGGAATGTAATTCAGGAGTCTGCACGAAGACAAAATTCCTCAGATCATATCTCCGCAAATATAGTACGAAAAGCTCTAAAATTTGGACCCGAGATTCAGTGCGATTTCTTCTCAAATGGTTTTTTTTTAGCTTCTGAAAAATCGCATAAAAAAAGCTATAGCGAAAATGCCACGATGACTTGTTTGGAGCAGCGAAACCCTAGAATCCAAAGCTCTGATACCAAATGTTATGAAACCCGCTTCAAGAAAGATAGAAAAGATAGATCAACCCCTTAGCATTCATCCTCTTTGAGGGGAAAACCTCCTTTACATTACATAAATGAACAATTCTTGGATGATACAAATGACAAAACCTCCTTTCCATATATAGGAGTCTAAGGAGTCACAATATAACACAGTCGACCTAACAATAATAATATAAAGCCACAAAAATAACAATAGAGGAATTCTATGGGGCACACTAATAAAAATATGGGGACAATAGGGGCACAACGATATTAATAAGGGGTGAAACTACAATAGTAATGGGGTAATCACTAGTATTATAGGGACCCAAGAGGCTATCCTTGAAGGAGATTGGCATTGTCAAGGCTATCAAACATCTATGCCTGGACAACACACATGATGAAGATGTTGAGGATTTTGTGCTTGATTTTGACAATGGGGATGAAGCTTAGGAATGGTAGGATTTGTGGAAGATGCTCTAGTTGGGATGGTTGTATGAAGAAAAAACTTAGAGCTAAATTTATTACCACCTTCTTCTTCTTATGCTCCTCTCGCAGAGACAAGGCCAACTCATCTAAGAACAATTCACAGAAGGATTTTGTGATGAAGCACTCCAAATCCATCTCCTAGATCTCCAGATGTAGCAAGGGCTTCACGTAGGCAAACTGAAGTATCTTCGTATAGATCCCAAGTATCCATTGTATGGACAAAAACTCTCTCAGGTCAGCACATACTTCAAGAGCGTGTACATGTTTTACATGAAAATTGGTTTGTACTAGGAAGAGGATTTTAGCAATTTTCACCTAGTTGTTCCCTTGACAGATTTGGGGCCAGAGATGGGATTGTTGCAATTGTTCAACCCACACTCAACAACAGGTCGCTTCTATTCCGTGAATCAACTCAAATATGTAATTTAGCCCCTGCTTTAGAGATGGAAAATTATATAGTTAAATCTGATGTTGATCAAGCATGGGCAATGATGGAACATACTCTAACATCAAGAGAATATAATATAGGTCTGGCTAATTCTCATAAATATGGAAGACATCGAAAAGGATCATCTTCTGGTCATAAGAAAATGATTTATAAGAATTGATGGGCAATGTAAGGTCAAGTGTTAAGAGCAGAAGCATCTTAACTTCTCATGTATGATCAAGAACTAGCTATAGTCAAGATAGACCCATTCCTACAACTACTAACTATTTGGAAAACCCAGAAGGGATAGCAAAGGAGATATCATGCAGAGATGTTGGAAATAATAGGTTACCAACACCTAGTGTTTCTAATGAGATATTGGGTATAATATTATCTGAAAGAAGTATCAATTTACATCATCAATGAAACAATGGCACTTCATTTAGTAAACCTCATGAAAATGGAGTTGGAAAAGTTGAAGGTGCCAAGGAGAAGGTGATCTCCATTCTAAAATCTCACATGAAGTGCACACTCACAAGGGAACATAGCTAAAAGCATCTGTATTTTTCATTATTTTATGGTTTGTCTCTATAGAGTTGATTTTACTGGGTGTACACTGTATGCATTTCAAAATTTCTCTTTTGGAAATCCTATTTTTATTCTTTCCAATAAAAACTCTCTGGGGAATCCTAATGGATATTTCCCCACATTCATGGATGGAATCCCTAGTAAACCCATAGGAATTGACTAGTGCATCTCACCCAAGGGATTTCGAACATGGCACTTGCTAGCACAGAACTAGCCAAATACCCAATAACATTAATGACATTCAGATGGGCTAACCCCTTCGGCTCAATAAATCATAATCAACTACACTATCTAGCATATTAACATATTGATCATGTTTAACATTTTATTAGAGTAACCATAACAATCCAAGCATGTTCCTTTTTTTATTGTTGTTTTTAATTCCTTTTTTGGTGTGGTGACAACTTTATATGATTGTATAGATCTTTATTTTTTGTCAGAGTATATGTTGGAAAGTGGATGCTCTCTTACATTCTACTTTGTCTGTGATGTATTAATGGAGTTCAGTTTCATTAGTTGTGATCAAAGAACTGTTTCAGGCATGTATACAAGGATTCTTGTATCACTATTTATAAATTGAACATTCTCCTTAAACAAGCAACCTAGATCCTTAATGCTACATGTTTGCATCTTAGGGAACTTCCAATCCTAATAAATGAGCTGAAATTTAAGTGTTTCTAGAATGCAAATCTTGGGTTTTGTGAATTCACTCCTATATGGTCTTGGCAAACCAAAGTGAAATTTAATTATTTCCAAATCTTAAGTTTTGTGAATTCACTCATATTTGGTGCCGGAATCTTTTGAGAAAACAAGAAGAATTTTTCTTAGTTGCATTCAAATTTTCCAAAAATAAGACTAAATTTCTCCCTGACTAAAATTCTCCTTGAAATGGATTTGGGATTGAAAATTTTGTAAATATTTTTAGGGAAACAACCCAAAATAATTTTTCCAGGTTAGAGTTTTATAACACTAGGTACAAAAATAGTCTTCTATTTTCTGTTGCAAATGTTTGATAGAGTCTACCCAGAAACTGATCAGAAAATTAGGTAGATGTGTTGGACGGACTAAATAATTTTGAATGAATAATCAATTAACATAAATGATATATTAGGTTGCATAAATATATAACTTAGAAGCATGAACTAAAGAGGAAATGTCAACAAGAATGATATATTCTTAATTAGGTTGAATAAGGCCAGTAATAGCTTTGACTAGAGGGTGTTCAAAATGGAATAATTTTGTTCTAGTTGGATAGATTTAGAACTAAAAATTAGCAATTTTCTTTCTTGCATAACTTGGGAAGATTTTTCTATCTCAAGTCTCAACCTTATTGAATAGTATGATTTATGCCTTGCAATGTTGAGATATGTTGTGATACCACTTGCTAGTAACCTAAACACTTTGGATGAAAATTTAGTTGTGAATTTTACTTGCAAAACATATAAGTGCAAACATAGATTAATTGTCCCTTCAATAGAATTTTCTTGAAATTCTGCTACTACTTGAATGAATAAATCTAAAACTAATTGTTGCACCAAGACAAAAAAATATCTCTACCAATTTGAAGTGGAATAGAACAGAAATAAAACACAATCACACTACAGCAAAAAAAAAACAAAAATTTCTAGGGAACCCAACTGGGAAAACCCTCTGCTAGCTGTAGAAATTTAAAAAACTAACCATATTATACTTTGAGACACCTTCTTCAAGACCAGGTTCATCAATGCTTATTTCTTTCCATATTCATTTTCATAAGCATTAGGGTTGTTGTACATCAAATTAGAGTTACTAGAAAGTGTCTCTTTGATTTCAGAAAGCAGATCAGGATCAACTTCATCCAAGAATCCCCTAGAAGGCTCTTCGGTAGCAAGAAGAAAGGACTTTTATTTTATTTTATTTCATCACATGCATCCATCATAATCACTTATTTGTCTTCATTTCTTTCACAATCATTTTCAATGTTAGATGAAAAAGGTATTTAGTATGATATAATCCTTAGGCAGCCAACCTTAGACATATCGTTGGTCAATTTATGTTGTTTGAAGTTTATTGAGTTTGAGTTTTACCATGAAACTACTAAAAGTGTACTAGCATGGCTAAGTGGATTATCTTTATAGCAATGTTATGGTTTGATCTAGTCCTTGAAAGGAACTTAAAGTTGATGGTCAAAATTTCACATTCCTTTCATTTTCTTATCTTCACATATAACAAATATCTTTATGTTATCGCCTCTAGCTAGATATATACAGTAACTACCACTAAAAAATTGGATGCGATCATTTTGGAGCTTGAGCTTACTCAACTTACCTTTGTTTGAGTTGAAAATGTCACTAGATCTCACTATATCGTCTATTGTGGAGCATAAATCCAATTTACCTTTGTTTCGGTTAAAAATGTGATTAGATCTTGCTATATCATCTTTTGTAGAGAGTGAATCCAATTTCTCATACTCCATTTGCTTGAGGTATTACAAAGCTACTTTAATTCATTAAAATTATTTTTCATATTCTATTTGCCAATTGTGATTCTCCAGGCCACATCTGCATTGGAAAAGGGGCATATTTAATGAAGTGTGGAAGGAGAGGGAAGCTTTAGTTATGTCCTTTCAAACATTCTAAGGTATGTAATAAAATTTTAAAAAAATTCTCCACAGAATGTTGTGCTTTAACTTTTTCTTTTGATAATGGATTATTTATGTGATCTCCCTTTTCTCACACACTACCAGAGTCCAGACATACATGGTTTTTTGGTATATATAGACAATGGACAGATTTAGGCTAGCTGTTTATCTAGAAATCTATGTTGTAGAAGATCAGGAATTTACAATTGAATATTTCCTTGCTGCTAAATTAGAGTTGAAGAGTTGGACTCCTATTTGTTAGGCATATACGTCACTTTTAAATAAATTTATTGCTAACTCTGTATAGACATTCCATGTGAGGGCAAAGAGTGATCACTACCATTTCTTAATCTTTCTGTAGACCAAGTAAAGATTCCAAATGTGTATAAATTAGTGGCTCCTTGGAGAATGCCAAGAATGGCACTATTGTAACAACAAGAAATTTGTTTATTTTGAGTTCTTCATTAGTGCATTAATAGTATATTGTTTATTCCATACAATACCTCAATAGTGTATGATCAAATTACAGTTAAGCCTGTCATAATATTTTAACTTACCCTCTTTCAGAGGCAAACTAGAGTGTGTGTCAAGCTTGCACATCAGAATTGTATCATGCAAAGTTTACCTGGGACAAGTTTTGTGGATCTAAGTGGTAAGATACCTGTGGGAATTCAAGAGGCAACAATACTACAAAGTGGGAAAGAGGTTTCATAGTTAACCTGGCTTTCACATTATGGTTGGAGACAGTTTTTTGGCAAGGTGTTGGATACCCCAACTTCCTTTTTATAATTGAGTGCAAGATTGAATCCTTCGACATATTCCTCACTGAATTGTCATTAAGTGATGGGTTTCACAGAAGTGCTTCACACCTATAAACGTTACCAGAGTTCTTCTTGAGTCTTTGGAGGTGATTATATTTTCAAAGCACGCACGTACAAGAAGAGGAGAAATAATATGCTTGGATAATTTGAAGTTATCTCCCTGAATAGGGTGCTCCCATTCTTAAACATGACGAGTCGCTCTACTTATTTCTAGTGAACAACTTTGGGACATTCCATGAATCATGAGACAATTCCAACCCCATAACTATAAATTTCGTATTTAAATCTCTACCCACTAGATTAGAATCTGCATAAGGAGAACTTCGTTCTTGTTTCGAAAGAACCTACAATCGACTTGTACCACGCTATTTAATCTTTTATGTATTTATTCACATCCTTGGTCTATGACATAAAGATGTAGAAGGCTACCTTGCATTTTCTATAATAACACTCCTAAAAAATAATAAAGGATACCCAAATCTATCATTTCAAATGATCTATGTAGGTCACCTTTTGGTTTTTCAATTATCAAAGTTGTTACTTATATTGATGAGATCTACTACAACTGAAACCACAGTGAAAATATATGTTATAGTTTTATCCATGTTGCTCTAAAGGTGTTTCTCCTTCAGTAGAGGAACAATACACTACAGTTTCGATTTAGGGCAGAAGTGTATGTAGTAGCAACCTTGGCCTGTGTGCAGATGGGTTGAATACACATTAGAATCTATCTATTGTTTTGAAGGTGTTTCTCCTTCAACAATACTTCATCTCAGTAGATCCTTTTGATTTGCACCTTTAGTAGATGCATGCAGCCTTGGGATACATGTTGTAGATTAATATTTTCCTATGAGGGTGTAGCAGCGATGAAAGAAGTGCATCGATTTTAGGCATCTGGTGGTTGTTGTATGCAAGCATGCTTGTTTAGTGTTTCCAAAACATAGATAGAGCCATATTTACTATGATTTTATAGTTTTACTTAGATGCTCACTTTTCTTAATTTAGGTTTTTTTCTTAGTTTTGTTTTATGCATAGATTTATCTTTAAGAAAAGTGCATAGTAGAGAAGAGTTCTATATTTGGAGTAGGGGACACACTTCTAGGTACGAGGTACTCTATTCTAGGAAGCTTTTGTCATGCAAGTTAGGTGCTTTATCTGAGAATCCCAATAGTGGTGCTATTGTAGCTATAAGAAATTTGTTTATTTTGAGTTCTTCATTAGTGCATTGATAGTATATTGTTTATTCCATCCAATACCTCAATAGTGTATGATCAAATTACAATTAATATTATCATAATATTTTGACTTACCCTCTTTTAGATGGAAACTATAGTGTGTGTCAAGCTTGCACACCATAATTGCATCATGCAGAGTCTACCTGGCACGAGTTTTGTGGATCTAAGCAGCTAGATACTTGTTGGAATTCAAGAGGCAACAATACTACAAAGTCGGAAAGAGGTTTCATAGTTAACCTGCCTTTCACATTATGGTTGGAGTCGGTTTTTTGGATAGATGTTGGATACCCCAACTTCCTTTTTATGACTGAGGGAAAGATTAAATCCTTCAACATATTCCTCGCTCAATTTTCATTAAGCAATGGGTTTTCTCATAAGTTCTTCACATCTATAAACTTTGCCAGAGTTGTTACTGAGTCTTTGGATGTGGTTATATTTTCAAAGCACACACATACAAGAAGATGAGAAATAATATTCCTGACTAATTTCAAGTTACCTTCCTATGAATAGGGTGTTCCCTTCCATAAACCTGACGACTCACTCTGCTTCTTTCTAGTGAACAAATTTGGGACTTTTCATGAATTGTGAGACAATTTCAACCCCATAACTATGAGTTTCTTATTTAAAGTTATACCCACTAGATTAGCACCCACACAAGGAGAATTCCATTCCCATATCAAAAGAACCTGCAATTGACTTATACCATTATATTTAATATTTTATGTATTTCTTCACATCCTTGGCCTGTGACATAAAGACATAATAGGATACCTTGCATTTTCTATAGTAACGCTCATAAATAATAATAAAGTATGCCCAAATCTGTCATTTCAAATGATCTATGCATCTCACTGTTTTTTTTCAATTATCAAATTTGTTACCTATGTTGATGAGATCATCAAAAGCTAAGGTCACAATGACAATACTTGTTAGAGTTTTATCCACGTTGCACTAAGGTGTCTTTTCTTTTGCGGCACTACAATACATTCTAGTTTCCATTCAACAGCGAAGTGTACCTAGTAGAAGCCTTTGTTTGTGTGAAAATGGGTTGAATTAATAGTAGACTTTAGATATTGATTTTTAGGTGTTTCTCCTTCAATAGTACTTCATCTCAGCTGATCCTTTCAATCTACACCTTCAGCATATGGATACAACCTTGGGGTACATGCTATAGGTTCCAGTTTTGTTGTGAGGGTATAACAATGATGAAAGAATCACATCGATTTTAGGCATCTTATGGTTGTTGTATGCAATCGTGCTTGTCTAGTGTTTCCCAAAGTTATATAGAGCTATATTTCATATACTTTTATAGTTTGAATTAGATGCTCACGTTTCTTAATTTAGGTGTTTTTATTAGTACTATTTTATGCACAGATTTATCTTTAAGAAAAGTGCACAGTAGAGAAGGGTTCTATATTTTGAGAAGGGGAAATTCTTCTAAGTAGGATGTACTCTATTCTAAGGAGATTCTGTCATCCATTTTAGGTGATTTATCCTAGATAGGTTTCCAAGCCCTTACATCCTTGACAAAGTCCCTGCTAGAAAAGACACCAGTGGATAGAGTTCCAAGTCCCTAAATTTTCCAAAACCCACCTCAGCCTCACTGTCTAGCCTAAAATCCTTTACATTCTAGTCATCTCTTGGCTATGATCTCATAGAGAGAGCCATCTCTAGTTTGGTAGGGCTAGCTACCAAACTAAACGATTGGTCTTTGGTTACCTCAGTCGATCTCCTCATCAGCCTGGGACATAATGGAGGATAACAGAGGGCATGACAACTAGAGAGTGCCAAGGTGTTCTAGTGAATGTAAGGTTCCCAAGTCATGGAAAAATGTAATCCTCGTTGTGAGGTCATGACTGCCAAGGTGTGTTATGGAATGCTAGGGCATGCTAACATGTGCCAGATAGTACGAAGACATGTCAAACAAGCTAAGATGTGCCAAGTACTAAGGCATGCCAAGATGTACAAGGGTTCCAAGTCTCTGCCTCCTCTTCTTCCATATGCTATCCACTTATGAAATTTCCTTTGCAATATTTGGTGCATTTGATAGTTATATGTCATTTATAGGTTATAAATGTCCTCGAAGTTTCACTTTTAATTGAGTATTCAACTGAACATATTGATTCTCTTATACATAAATATTTTCCTCTCCGCCCAATTTTCATAACTTCAATAACCATTAGGTAGGGACCTGCAACATCAATGTTGCTTTTCTTGTTTAGTAAAATATTGTCGAGACTTTAATTTATTGAAAGTTGTAGAATTTACAATTTATGAAGTTTCAAGGTCTAATTTTTAAAAATATAATTCTTTAAAGGGTGCTAGCTCAATGGAAGAGCACCTGCTTTACAAGTAGGAGGTTGGTGGTTCGATTCCATCATGCCCTGACATCCATTTGGAATGACAACAACCAAATTTTGGTGGCGAAGGCTCTTTTGACCATCACCAATGAGCTTTGGTGACACTTTTCGACCCTCACCAAAAATATGAAATAGTGACAGTCAACGAATGCCACCATATATACGCATCAATAGTGATGAACTTAGAGGTCTATAAACATAAATCATTTTTGTTGATGTGAAATGGTGACGATCATTGTCCGTCATTATAGTCATTATTTGTGACAGACCTTGAATGTCAGGCAACACCTATACCTCTATAAATGTGGCTTTCGATGACGGTCAACGAACGTCACCATATATATGCACCAATCGTGACGACCATTAAAGATCCATCACAATAAATTATTGTTGTTCATATGAAATAGTGATGGTCACTATCCATCATTATAATTAATATTCGTGACGAACCTTGAATGTCACCATAACACCTATAGTTTTTGGCGACACCACCTTTGGTGACATTCAGTTTTTAGTGACCAAAGCTATGGTCCATCACCATTTCTTATATGCAATGGTGACGGTCGTTGTCTGTCATTATAAATCAATATTGGTGATGAACTTTGAATTTCACTACAACACCTATACTATTGGCAATGCCACCTTTGGTGACGATCAATTTGTGGTGACGAAGGTTATGGTCCATCACCATTGCCCATATGAAATAGTGGCGGTCTCTATCTATCATTATAAATCATTATTGGTGATGAACTTTGTATGTCACTATAAAACCTATACTTTTGGAGATGCCACCTTTTGTGACATTTAGTTTTGGGTGACGAATGCTCTTTTGACCATCACCAATCAGCTTATGGTGACATTTTTTGCCCCTCACCAATGTCCCTTTTTCTTGTAGTGATGTAAACAAATAAAGAATACATTCACACCAAAAAAAATATGATAATTAGAATTATTTATATTTACAACTATAGCTACTCACATCCATTTCAACTACTGGAAGTGGGCTTGCAGAATTTTTACTATTTTAAAATGAATAGATAGGATTGGATCTCGAGGGAATATTCTTCAATAATATAAACCCATGGAGCAATGTGATTTCACTAATGAATATCATCTTGTGTGTTACCATATTTAATAAATATTTTTTAAATAGTAAAATTGAAATGATATATGTGTGTTTCCCCATGCAGTTGATTGTGCCTTCCCGTACTAACATGGCCCTTCAAGTAATGATCATGCCTTCTGCTACTAACATGGCACTTAAACTTTAAAGTAATGGAATGCCATATTGCATACTTTTTCATGTCCAATATTTGAACCATGAACTAGAAGGCTGGAAATGCAACTACAGAGGTAGACCTTTCAATCTATATTAATTTTGTTAGTTATTCAATGTGTAATCTCTATGTCGAGTATACAATTTTGATCGGATATTTTCACCAGGTCCAAGTGTTTTATTAAGCATGTTTGCTTCATAACTTTGCAAATGGAAGGAGCAGGCAAGCATCTACGACACATGCAACTTTATATGGTCTTGAAATATTTCCAATTTTGTGAAGGTGATCAGAAGTTAATCCACATTGTCTATCATTGGTAGGCTTGAAAAATTGAAACAAATAGATTCTCGCAATGTCATATTTATTTTTTTGTGGAGTGAATGTGTAATTCTACCATAATCGTTTAACTTCAATGTTTGTTTCAATTCACATGTTATGGACAGGCTATGGGAACACATGGTTGATTTCCCTTAAGTGTTATGAATTGTGTTATTAAAACTTTTCATTGAGTGCTTCTTATTTGGCTACATCATATTAAGAGTCTGATTAACTATGATATAGGTGGAAAACAAAAATCTCTGCAGTAATACCTAAGGAAAAAGATGTGATATTTTACATAATCAACATTCTTCGATCCATTGACTCACTATGTTTGGTCAGATCCTCATGCATAAACAATTTGTTATCAGAGACCCAACAAATAATCGGCTTATCAACAAATGTAACTTCTATTACTGTTGAAAAGGTAGAGAGCCTTAAACATAAAATTCACCCAAAACACATGAGTTGCAGCTCTTCTATTGATCACACAAAACTTGATACTTAAAATGAACTCGATGTTTGCAACTAGCGACTTGTATAAAATATATTGAAATGAAACCACACACTAAAAGTCATCTATCACTTAACTTGACTTGACTTAATGCTCAACACTCAACACGTAGTTACTTGGCTCTCTAATTTTAGTCAAGTCCTCTAGTGGGAGTAATTAGCTCCTTTTAACACTCCCCCTTAATTACAACTACTAAACTAAAACATGACTCATGACAACTCAAACATGCTTGCTCGTCTATATCTCAGCTAGGCTTACAACACCCAAGTTGCTTCTATGAAACTCAAAAACATCTTGTGCTAATGACTTAGTAAATATATCAGCCAATTAATCACTAGATTTATAAGGCTTCAAGTGAACGTCTCCATTGCTCACAAGTTCTCTAATAAAGTGGTATCTAGTATCAATATGTTTTCTCTTCTGATGAACACACTATTCTTGGATAGTGCAATTGTTGAGGTGTTGTCACAATATATTGTTGTTGATCCTTGTTTTTTCTGCTTGAGTCCATCAAATACTCTTCTTAACCACATTTCTTGACATGGTGCTAATGTTGTTGCTACATATTCTGCTTCTGTGGATGAAAGTGTCACAATGGGTTTCTTCTTAAAAGCCCATGAAATCACACTTGAACCAAGATGGAACACATAACCAAAAGTTCTTTTATATCATCCAAACAGCCTACAAAATCACTATCTATGTATCCAGTGAAATCATTCTATTATGTGCTCGCATATATTATGCCAAAATCTCACATTCCTTCTATGTATCTGGGAATTCTTTTTCCTAAACTCTAATGTGTGCCCTTTGGAGTCTCCATAAATCTAGAAATCAAGCTTACTCCTTGCATGATATCCGATCTTGTAGCCATGAGATACATGAGACTATCAACCAATCTTTTGAATAGAGTTGGATTGACATCTTGTCCTTCGTCATCCTTGCTTAACTTTGTACATGTTTCAAACAGTATAGCGACAGGTTTGCAATTTTCCATCTTGGATTTTTCCAACAAATATTTTCCATATTTATTTTGACAAATAAAAATTCATTTTTTCAGATTGTTGAACTTCTATGCCAAGAAAATATTTCATGAGACCAAGATCTGTCAACTCAGATTATTTAATCATGTCTTCTTTAAATTCATCTAACTCAAAATCACCTGTAAAAATCATGTCATCAACATACAAGCAAACAATCAAAATCTGTCTATGCTCATTTACCTTTGTGTACAAGGTAGGTACAATGTTACTTCTGTAAAATCCATTCTTGATTAGGTAGTTGTCAATTCTGTTCTACCAAGCTCTAGGCACTTGCTTCAACCCATAGAGTGCTTTCTTCACCTTGTAAACTTTATCTTTGTTAGTTTCAACTTCATATCCTCGAGGCTACTGCACATAAATTTATTCGTCTAGAATTCTGTTCAAGAAAGTTGATTTCACATCCATCTAACATACTTTCCACTTGTTTTGAGGTATTGTGGCTAGAATTTCTCTTACACTATCCAATCTACCTACTAGAGCAAATGTTTCTCCAAAATCTATTCCGAGTTGTTGCGAGAATTATTTTGCTACAAGTCTACCTTTAAATATTTCAATTTCACCTTTCTCATTCAACTTCGTCTTGTACACCAATGAATTTCCTTTTCCTTTAGTAAATAAATCAAATCCCATGTATCATTCTTTTCAATAGCTTCAATTTCTTCATCCACAACTTGCACCAAATTTTCATCTCCGATTGCTTCTTCAAACGAAGAAGGTTGGAGAACCTCGATCTGTACACCTGTTTGAAGATCCACTCTCCTCAGAAAATCTTGGAGTCTTTGTTGGTGTGTCTCTGTTTAGTGTCTTCACTTGTGATTCTTGCTGCTCTTTTTGCGCTACATCATCTTCTTTCATCAGTGGCACTTGTGCATCAACTGTTTTGTCTACAGTTCCATTCCATGACTCTTGTTCTTTGAACACAACATCTCTGCTAATTATGGTCTTCTTTGTGACAAGGTTATATAATTTTTAAACTTTTGAGTGCTCACTATAACCAGTAAATATGCATTTTTCACTTTTATCATCCAATTTTCCTTTTCGATCCTTAGGCACATGTGCATAAGCTATACATACAAACACTCTGAGATGACATATGCTGCAAGATATACCTAACCATGTTTGTTTTGGTACTCTATTCATCTCACTCTTTGTAGGAGATTTGTTGATCACATACATAACACATGCAACTTCTTCTACCATACTCACTAGACAAGTTTCTTCCTTTCAACATGCTTCTTACCATGTTCATAATTGTCCTATTCCTTCTCTCTGCAAAACCATTCTGCTGTGCTATGTACCTGGTTGTAAACAGTCTTCCATTTCCATGTTGTTTGCGGTAATCATGGAATGCCTTTAAATCACATTCTCCACCATGATCGAACCTTAATACCTTAACTTGTCGATCACTTTGGTTCTCTGCCAAGGCTTTGAATTCTTTAAACTTTGAAAATGTTTCAGAATTTTGCTTCAAGAAGTAAACCCAAGTCTTTCTACTATAATCATCAATGAAAGTGAGGAAGTAACGACTTCCACCAATTGACTACGTCCTTATAGGTCCATAAAAATTTGTATGGACTAGCTCAATAGGTTTCTTTGCTCAGTATCCAACTCCTTTTGGAAAACTTTCACGTGTTCCTTTCCCAAGATGAAACAATCACAAGTACTAGCAGGTTCTTTGATGCAAGGTAATCCTATGACCATCTGTTTCTACTGCAACAATCTTAATCCAAAAAAGTCCAGGTGTCCAAATCTAAAGTGCCAAAACAAATAATCATTAAAACATGCAACTGCTAAAGAACTAACCTAATCACTGTAATTCATAACTAGAGGAAAGAGCTTGTTCCTCATCATTTATGCCTTTTCTGTCAACTACTTGCTTGGGGGCTTACCATATATAGTACATTCTTGACCTTGAAAGATAATTGTGTATCCTTTCTATGTCAATTGACCAACACTTAAAAAATTACGCTTGAGACTAGGAAGATAATATACCTATAAGATTGCCTTCGGCTCCCCCTCTTGGCTAAAATATTGACCACTCCTTTTCTATCTACATGCACAGTCTTGTTAGTCCCCAACTTTACCTCTATTTTCACAGATTGATCCAAATTTGCAACCAAATTCTTGTTGCATGTCATGTGGTTACTGTAACCATTGTCCAATAGCCACACACTATTAGAAGGTTCATGCATGGTGTGGAAACATAGGAACATGGAGTTAGTACACTCTCTACTGACATTAGCTCTCTGGCTCCCTTGATCAGCTATCTTCTTCTTGCAATTGCAAGCATAGTGACCAAATTTATTGCAATAATAACATCTCACTTTTGATTTGTCAAATCGTTAAGTATTTCTAAAGTTTATGTAGTTGATTTGACTTTCATGTTCATGCTTTTCTCGACCATCTCTTTGACCACCATGTCTTCCACCTAGTCATATGTCTCTCAATCTACTTCTGTCTTAACCTCTGTGTCTTGAAATAGAAACCTGACTTTTGAAAGCGGTCAATAAAGTGGAGTCCTTATTTCCGTCTATCCTTGCCTCATGTGATAGAAGTGATCCCATCAACTCATCAATTGTTAAGGATGCCAAATCTTTTGCTTCTTCTATAGTTGCTACCACAACATCAAATTTGGTAGAAAAAGATATGTAGACCTTCTCAACCACTGTTTGATTTTTAATTTATTCACCATAAATTTTTAACTGATTTATGATAGTTATAACCCGATTCATGAAAGAATCGATGTCCTTTGTCTCCTTCATCTGCAAAGTTTCAAAATATCTCCTAGTATTCTGCAACTTAACAATATTGACTTTGGCCATACCTTTATAGTTTGTAGCCAAAGTATCCCATGCTTCCTTTGCTGAAGACATGACCGTAATCTTCTGGAACATTGATCGGTCCACTCCTTGTTGGATAAGCTGCAACGCTTGTGAATTCTCCTCTTTGTCTTTCTTCCATTGTTTCCTCTCTGCATTAGTGAGAGCTCGTTCTGCTGCCCCATGTTTCTTTTGTTGAAGACGTGATCATAATCTTTCGGAACACTGCCCTGTTCACTCCTTGTTGGATAAGCTACAACACTTGTGAATTCTTTTCTTGTCTTTCTTCCACTGTTCCCTCTCTACATTAGTGAGAGCTCATTATGATGCTTCATCCTTAAGTTCTAAAATACCCAAAGTGGACATAATCCCAAACATTATGAGCTTGCAACGTGGTCATCATCTTAATGGCCCACACGTCATAATCTTTCTCTGTAAACGGTGAGAACTAGAACTTGAAATTTGAAAAAACCATCTTTCTTCAAAAAAAACCCTAAAATTTGTTCTTTTATAAATTCCAAATTTTAGTTTTTTTTGGTTAATAAAACAACCATTAAAAAAAAACCTTCTCAAAATTCCCTTTTAAAAAAATTGTTTAATATATAAAAGCACTTTTATTTTAAAAAACCTTTTAACTAACTCCTCCTCATACATGAGTAATTAACTTATTTTACCAATGATGAAACTAGTAATTAACTTATTTTACCAATGATGAAACTGATTCAGGGATGGGCACGAAGCAATACTTAACCCACCATTCCCACGAATGATAGTTGGGAGACAATCGGAAACATTTCTACAAATAAAAGCGGATACTATCCTATGAACATTCTCACTCCGGGAAAAGGGATTCTCAATAGAAAATGAGCATGAGCTGACCATGATGATCTATCTAAGGAAATCAGACATCTGGGCAACAAGGCGGCTAGTATACCGAATAGAGTAGAATATTATATTTGTATTTCCGCCCTCCCTATAGGATCCGTGGTACATAATTACAATAAAATTTATACTAAAATTTTCAGCATTACCTCAATATTTTCTCTATACCATCGTTGGTTTTTCGTTTTATTCATATATAATATAGTTTCGAGCAATATTGATGTTTGGAATATAAGTTATGTTTATGTGTATTGCTAATCTTGAGAATATTTTGGTTATTTTATTTTAATTATAAATTCCCTAAATATTCCAAAAAGTTATCTAAGTTGCAAACTGAAATATAATTCCAAAATACAATGGACAGTTCTCTAATAAGTTTTATATTTTGTAATATTATTTTAGCTAATATAACTGGCACACCGTATTAACATAAATTTTGCCTTTCAAAGAATATTTTCTCTTTCATTCCCTTGTGTTAAATTTACTTTAGTGTTTGTCAATGTGTGGTATTTTGTATTCATGTTACACCATTAAGTGATTAATTCTGATAACTATATCTATAGAAAATGTATAAACTGACATACGTGTTGTTCTCTGAAATTCAGATATGGGTAGTAGACACCTTTTACAACTCATTGACGAAATGAACTTGTCTTTAATTTTTATATCAATTCACATTATAGCATCTTCTGTATTATTGGAATATAATTGAAACGTTCAACAACAATTAAAAATTAGAGGGATGTGTTTATAAACTTTATATATGACTGGAACGTAATTGAAACCTTTTATGAAAAGATAAGGTTATGGGGATGTGTAAGTTTGAAGGAAGAAAAATGAAACAGTAAATGAAAATAGACAAGGGTTTGAAATACAATTCACATTTCAAGAACCAAACATAATCTTCATGACGAGTTTGTATTGATTGTTTGAGATTTCGATGAGTTTGTACTGATTGTCTATGGAATGCAAACAACTAGAATTACGATGTAAACAATAAATTTCTATATTCAGAATCATACAAACTATCATGGCTTTTCTGTTCGGTAGAAGTATGTAGTCATAAAAGACCAATGCGATAGCTGGTCAAAAGAGGTGCGTGGATCTTTCATTTTTGTCAAGTGATTTAGGTTTTGAAAATTTTAAACATAGTGTATTTGGTTTAACTTCTAACTTTAGCGTGAAATTCTTCGCTGAGTTCAGGTGGAATGAACGCGTGCAATGGATTCATACATCCATTGGAAATGCTTTTATTTTGCTTACTCCATTACTGTATAAATTGTTCTTCATGGTTGAACTTATCTCAATGGTCTAGTCGAGATATTAAAAATGTAAATAATTATTTGTTGTAACGTTGAAATTTTTTAATGATTCTATGAAACTTGGGAAAATAATTTAATTCATTTTATTAATAATTTTGCAAAATAGTTGCAATACGTTAATATTAAGGTTTATAATATCAATTATAGCTATTGGTATATTAATTTTATGGTTAATATATTAATGCTATAGTTTAACTTATTTATATTAGGATTTATAATTTTCAAGTTTAGTATTAATTTTAGAGTTTACCGTATTAATCATAAGGTTTAATACATTAATCATAAATTTTAATATACTATTTAAAATATAGGGTTTACAATATTGAGTTTAATATTAGGGTGTATAAGATTAAGTTTATAATATAGGGTCTAATATTAGGGTTTGTAATATTTTATTTATAATATTGTGTTTAATATTAATGTTTATAATATCTAGTTTAATATTAGGTTTTATAATATTGGGTCTTATATTAGGGTTTATATTATTAAGTTTTAATACTAGAGTTTGTATTAGAGTTCAATATATAGAGTTTATAATATATTGTCCTTGGTTATCCATAGTCAACCATGGTAAACCTTGGTTAATCATAGTCAACATTGGTCAAGTATCATTATCCCTCTCAACCTAGAAAATCCCTTGTTGTACCCATCCCTAATGGCTAGTTATAGTCAACAAAGTATAGAATGGTTGGACATGGTGAACCAGAGTCTCTATGATTAAACATGATCAATCATTGTCAAAATGGGTAACCAAAATTCATCATAGAAAGTATTGTCATTCATGGCTAAATATGTGAAATGAAGGATAGTCATGTTCAACTATTGGAAATGTATGTTAATCATAGTCAATCATGATTAGCCATAGTTAAACCATAGTCAACCATAGCCATACAATTGTTAACCATAGTCAAAACATAGTTAGTGATGTTTTAAAAATCAAGAACATGGATAACTATGTTGGAAAAACAATACAGATAGAATAGAGTTTGATTATACTTTCTTGATAATTACTTGTGAGTTGTGTTGGCTTATTTTACTTACTTATTATCTTATCTTTCATCAAGCAATTACCATATTATGTGTGTATGAAGATCACAAAACAAGAGACACAAGATGTAGGCACTATGCCAAGGAAAACCCCCTCGAGGGGAAATCCCAGTAAAAAAATTCTTCCTTTCAATAATATTCTTTGAGACTCTTCACTCTAGAAAAAGGCAAAACCTTCCCTCGACACCAAGTTAGCCTCCCAGATCTTCGACCTCTTTTATAGCAACTTTGACTATGCAATAGTTTTCGACATAAATGAAACTTGGGAGAATTCAATCTTCCAAATTAGGGCATGAAACAGTGTGAAAGAGGCGCCAAAAGTTTAATTTTCTTCTTCGAATCCGCCTAAATCGTACTTCCTTCAGCTTCCTTATACCCACTTTGATCTACTTAGCACTTCTCCATCTTTTCTTGAGATATTGAATTAGCTTGAGATGAGATGCTCCAAATGACTTCGACTTGCTTCTATTTATAGGCTCCAAGTGATGTTGAATTGGTGTCCTTAGGCTAACTTGATCCCTTATAGGCCAACTTGGTGTGGAGGATACATAAATTATATTTGACTCAATAGTAAACCTTTTTACTTGATTCAAACACCCAAGAAGGGCCTCTTTGAACATACAATGACTCTATAACCTCAATATTTATCCTAGGAGTCCACATTGGGGACTTTAGCTAATATAATGATGACCGAAGTATGAAACCTATGCTTTAATAAGTCATTGTTACAATAATAAAAAGAAAATTATTTATTCTTTTGACAAGTACATTTCATGATGACTCAAATACATGAACGAAGACCGAACATAGTTACATTTTCCAATACTCCCTCTTATCAAGGGAGGTTTTCATAATATACAAATACAATGGAAGATATAAAACTATATGAACAATGAGGAAATTTAGGCACTGCAATACCATGGAATAAATTCCTAACCAGGGAAATCTATCCATTGGTCTCTCATCAATTTAGGCACCACATTGTCATGGACTAGATTCTAGACCATAGAAATCTATCCATGTGGGAATAAGGTGGACTCAAGATTTCAATGTCTCTAGGTACCACTAGGCTTACTTTCAAACCACCAACCTAGCGACCTAGGTGTCTATCTATGATCAGATCTCTACGACCCATGCCACCTTCCCAGGTTCCCTACTTTGGGACCTAGACATCAACAAAAAGTTCTAGAGAGATGTCCTCCCAAGAAATGTTTCACTTGCAATGCCTCAACAAATCTCTTTCATTTCCTAATCATCAATACAACCAGTAATGTCTACCAAACCAAGCAGGTTCCTCAAATATTCATACCTCTAACTAGGAAGAGCCTTTGTTAGTACGTCTACTACATGTTCATCTGTCAAGACATACTTCAACTTCACGATCCCATCCTGCACCAGGTTCTTAATAAGTAGAAATTATTGTTGATATTTTTTGTTCTAGCATGAAACATGAGATCTACATACATCTTGATATAACTTTGATTGTCATGATTAATCACAGTAGGACCCAGAGACTTCTCGAACAAATTTGTCAAAAGCTTCGTTAACCAAACAACCTCTTTTCCTACTTCACATGCATCCACATATTCTTCCTCAACACTAATTAAAGCAATGAGATCTTGCTTCCTACTCATCCATGAGATCATAACATCTTCGAGACTAAAACATCCTCCAGTAGTGTTGCTTCAATCCGTCTCAATGTCACCACAATCAAATTCTGTGAAGCCAATTAGCTTGACTTCCTTACTATCATACTTTAGGCAGTAATATATAGTTCCATGAAGATACCTCAATATACATTTGGAAATTATCAAATGACCATGACAGGGTTCCAACTGAAAGTGACTAAGAATGTTCATTGCAAAACAAATATCTAGCCTAGTATTTACTAGATACATTACGGAAACCACCAAATGTTGATAGGAGGTAGGATGCACAAGACTAGAGTTAGAGTCCCTCAACTTCTTGAGATCGGTGATCATAGGAGTAGCCATTGGCTTGGAATCCATCATCCCAAATTTCTACAACAACTTCATGACGTACTTCCCTTGCCTCAAATATATCTCCCTAGGCCTTTGCCATACTTTCAGACATAGGTAATAGTGCTTTATTCCTAGATCCTTCATTTCAAATTCAACTTCTTACATTCTTGAATTCTTTGCTCCACACCTGTGATGAGTAGATAATTCACATATAGTAGAATAATGATGAGAATATCATTCACAACCTTGATGTGGAGATTTGGATCAACAAAACTCTTCACACAACTAATTATAAGTAGATATGCATCCATCCTTTCATAGCATGCCCTAGATGCTTGTCTCAAACCATATAGGGCCTTCTTAAGTATGCAAACAATAGAGTCCTTGCTATTAACTTCAAATCTTTCAGGTTGTTCGATGTACACTTCTTCATCAATGGTCCCATTCATAAAATGGTATTCACATCTATTTGATGTATATTCCAACCAATTGTAGCAATCAACAAAACCAAAGATCTAATGGTAGTGTACGTTGTTGTGGGTGCAAAGGTTTATTCATAATCAATGGCTTCCTTTCGAGAGAAAACCCTTGCAATGAATCTTTCTTTGTACATGTCTATACTTCCATCAATAGCATGTTTAGTCTTATAGATCCATTTCGATGTGACAACTGATTTGTCACTAGGTCTAGGAATGATTGCCAAAACCCATTCTTCATGATGGATTGACATTCTTCCTGCATTGCTTTCTTCCAAACCTCTTGATGCGCAAGTTCCTTGAATGTATATGGTTCGAATCGAATCATTTTTTTCATATATGCAGCATAACCAGAATATCTCTTCAGTCTCTTTCTTTCGCTGAAGGTTCCTTTTGCAGCTTCATGTCCTTGAGCATCTTCTATTATAGTGTTTAACCAATTTTTCCTTCTACTTGTGGTTGGGATTACCACCAATTGAATAGGATCACTTGTTCCCTCTTTAGTAGGGTCTTCATGATGAACATCTTCTTCTTCAAATATGGGAACTTCTTCATCATCATAATCAATAAGAATATCATTTGATTTCTTGTATTCTTGATTTTCATCAAATATCACATCCCTTCTTACTTCAACATATCTTCCTTCGTCGATGTAGATTCTATATGCTTTTGAAGAGAGTCTATATCCAATTAATACTACCTTGATACATGTAGAATCCAACTTCTTTCATTTGTCTTTCGAAACATTGATTTATGCTGGACTTCCAAAGATTCATAGGTGATCCACACTCAGCTTCCTTCCCATGAATAATTCTTTCGGTGTTCTATTATCAAGACTCTTATGAGGACTTCTAATTTGAATGTAAATGGTTGTGATTGCTCTTCTCTGCATAAGAATTTTAGTATGTCTTCATCAAAATAATAGTTCAAATTCCTTCTTCAATTGAGCTATTCTTCCTTTCGGCTAATCCATTTTGTTTAGGATAACAAGGAACAATGAGGTCCATCTTAATTCCTACTTCCTTACAATATGCAATCAATTCCTTAGAAGTGTATTCCCCGCAATTGTCACACCTTATAATTTTTATCTTTCTTTCAGTTAAGGTTTCCACTTCCGCCTAAAATCCTTGAATTTATCAAATATTTCATCTTTTGTTTTGAGGAGGTAGATCCAAGTCTTTCTAGAATGATCATCAATTAATGTAACATAGTATATATGACCTCCAAGCGATTTTTAAGACATGGGCCGACACACATAATAATGAATGAGGTCTAATATTTATTTAGACCTAGTCTCACTATTTGAAAATGGCTTTCTACGATGATTTCCCAAAGATCATCCCTTGCACACTACTTCATGATCCAACTTCATATTGGGAATAACATGAACCAATTTACTAAGAGAAGAGATGACCTTATGATGTAGATGACCATACCTCCTATGCCATATGAACCAAAGCTTGAGGAGGAGGTGTAATGACTTTATAAAGGCTTCCTTCATGGACTCCAATAAACCTAGCCTTAACAATGCTAGAGCCTTTTCCCCAAACCAATACTTTTACATAAAAATATAAAAAAGAAAAAACTCTTTCCCGTTTATCTTTAAAACAAGAAATAGAATGAAAATTCTTTCTCAAACCTAGAACATATAGAATGTTGTTGAGGTGTACCTTCGATCCTTCTTCTAGCTTCAACGATGGTGATCCCAGGCCTCTAATAGCATATATTTTGTTGTCACCAAATTCCACTACATGAGAAGGTAACTCCTTTATAAGTGTATGAAGTTGTTTACTTTCTTCTATCACATCTCTTGATGGTCCACTATCGATGATCGATGAATTGTCATCATTAACAGAACATGTAAGGGTAGCCAAGAGTCCTTGACTTTTGACACCGCTAAATAAGCAATAGATGATATTCTTGATCCAGCTTCTAATAGTTTTTATACAAGTTCTTATGTAGTTAATCAAAGAGTGAGAGTCCATGCCAACAAAGTGAACTTTTACTTTTCCTGACCTTAGGTCTAATACCATTTTGGAAAATCAATGTAAACAGATTAGGGTTTGATTCTCCTTTCTTGATAACTACTTCTGAATTGTGTTGCCTTCTTTTACTTCTTTATTATCTTATCTTTCATCAAGAAATTACCATATTATGTGTGTATGAACATCACAAAGCAAGAGACACAAGATGCAGGCACTATGCCAAGGAAAAACCCCTGTCGATGGGAAAACCCAGTTAAAAATTCTTCCTTTCAATAGTATTCTCTTAAACTCTTCTCCCTAGACAAATTCCAAACCTTCCTTCCACACCAAGTCAGCCTCGTAGATCTTCAACCTCTTTTCGAGCAACTTCGACTATGCAGTAGCTTCTAGCATCAATGAAACTTGGAAGACTTCAATATTCCAAATTAGGGCATGAAAAAGAGAGAAAGAGGCGTGAAAGGTTTGATTTTCTTCTTCTCCTTAGACTCCACCCAACTTTCATTTCCTTTAGCTTCCTTAAACCAACTTCGACCTACTTTGTATTTCTCTAGCTTCTTTTGAGATATCAAATTAGCTTGAGATGAGATGCTCCAAATGACTTTCACTTGCTTCTATTAATAGGCCCCAAGTGAGGTTGAATTAATGTCCCTAGGCCGACTTGATCTCTTCTAGGACGAATTGGTGTGGCAAATACATATATTATATTTGACTCAATAGTAAACATTTCTACATGATTCAGAAGCCCAAGAAGCGTCTCTTCTAATATACAATGACTTTGTAAACTCAATATTAATCCTAGGAGTCCACAACGTCGAATTTGACTAATATAATGATAACTCAAGCATGAAACCCGTGCTTTAAAAGTCATTGTTACAATAATAAAAAAATATTTTATTTATTCTTTTTTCAAGTACATTTCATGATGACTTAGATACATTAATGAAGACTGAACCTAGTTACATTTTCTAACAAACTATAGTCAATCCTCATCAACCATAGTCAAACCATGGTCAAACCATGGTAAACCCCATCCTTTTAACATTTCATTTATTAAAAAATGGCATAAGGATCAAATGTATTCCCCAAACCATGATGGTGTATGTCTTTCCCTTCATATTCTATTGAAATATTTATTAGTATAGAAAAAGATTAATAAACTCATGTTGGATGTCTTCCCTTTAAATCATTTTCATAATATTTTAGACATATTCTCCTATTTTCCTATATCTTATCTCCATATTATTGATGAGTATTAATAGTAAAGCATAGTCAACAACATCACACAACATAGCCAAACAAAGTCAATCTTGAAAGTATTTGTTTAAATAGTTGACCAGGATCAAACTTGGTCAACCCTATGTTTACAATATTTAGTCTTGGGTTTCAATACTAAGTTTTAGTATAAGGGTTTTAGTATTGGGTTTTACTCTTTGGTTATAATATATGGTTTTAGCATTGTATTTTAATATTAGGGTTTTAATATTGGGTCTTTAATACTAGGATTTTAATAATCAAACATGTTGTGATATAGAAATGGTATAGAAATCTATCAAATGTCACATTGTGATATTACAAAACTAGTCAACTGCATTTACTAGTGCTGTTGATTATGTTCGACAATGTTCAACAATCAACATTACTCATCTTTTGTCAAACATAATCTCTTCTCATTATTCTTGATCAATATTAATATTCAAACATAGTGAACCACATCAGTGAACAAAATAAAACCAAGTAAACCTTGATAATCACTGTTTAAATAATTAACCATGATGATATTGTAATATTGGGTTTAATATTAGGGATTATAATATTGGGTTTAATATTGGGCATATGATATTGGTTTTACCTCATTTACTAATGTTATTGAGTATTTTAGACTATGTTTGAGTATGTTTGACAATCAATATTCCTCATCTTCTATCAAACAAAATCCCTTATCATTATTATAAATTAATATTAATAATCAAACATAGTCAACCACATTAGTGAACATAGTCAAACAAAGTCAACCTTGATAGTAATTGTTTAAAAGGTTATGATGATATTATAATATAAGGTTTAATATAGGTGTTTTGATATGGGATTTATAATATTTGGTTCAATATTAGGGTTTTTTAAATTTTAGTTTAATATTCGGTTTAGTATTAGGGTTTATAATATTGCGTTTAGTATTTTTTTATAATGTTATGGCTTCTAATGTTTTGTTTAATACTGGGACATAATATTGTGACGTTGGAATGGTAAAAAAGATATATTCAGGATATCATGGCAAACATTGTCCCCATGTGACAATCAATCTCACATGTTACATGACATTGAAATTTACTCAACATCGCATTGTGACATTATAAAATTAAGGTTTAATATTGGATTTATGATATTGAGTTTTTAATATTATGGTTTAAAATAATGATTTATAACATTAGGATTTATAATACTATGTTTAATATTATGGTGTATGATATTGGTTTAATATTAAGATGTAATATTGATTTTATAATATTGAGTTTAACATTAGGGTTTATAACATTGAGTTTAATATTTGGTTTAATATTGGGTTTAATATTAAGATTTTTAATATTGGATTTAATATATGGCTTCAACGTTAATTTAAACTTACTTACTTAGTTAAATACTTAACTTATTTTTAGTTTTATTAAAACTATGATTTTAAAACCAATACTAAAATCCAACACTAAAACTCAATATCAAAAGCTAATAATAATATCCAATACTATAACCTCAAACTAATATTATAATTATACAATAGTTAACATTAATAATTTTTTCCAAAAATATATAATATTAATATATTTATAATTGTAATATAACAATACTAAAAATTAATTATTATAATTAAATTAGTTAATATAAATAATAAATATTAATATTTAATCCTTACCATTGGCCTCAGGTAGCTCAATTGTCATGGAAATGAAGTCTCACTCAACCAGAAATTTTGGGCTCAAATCTTGTGCTGTCTCACCGAATCGGAAGTCTTGGCTTCAAATCTTGTGCTATGCCCGGATCCAGATGAGAAGTTAGACATGATGAAGATGTAGTCCTATCAAAGTTACAAAAAATATATATATTAAATCATTACCATATACCTTTTAATTATTAATTATTAATGTGGTTTATGTAAGCATATCAACATATACTAACCATATTTACCAACTTGGTTGTATATACTATTGATATTAGTGTATATGAACCACATTTATTAATGTAATTTTACTAGATTATATATAGTCATAATATCTATCTTAATATTAAATTACAAGAATAAAATGAATATTAAATTCTTTAAATTGAAAAAAATCTTATTTAATAATTACTAAATATAGTTATCTATATTTTATGTATAATATTTAATATAAAATTAATGAACACAGTTCTTCATATTTAAAATTTATTTTAGCCAGACATGATGATTTTTCATTTTCATGATTATGTTAAATATATCAATAATATATATCAATACTTAATATAATATATATATAGAATTGATATTTTTACTATAAGTATTCAATATTAATTTATAGTTTATTTCTATATTATTCCAATTTGACTTTATATAAAAATGGATATTAGAAAATTTAATAATATATATAATATTAATTTTATCGTTTACGTTTTATAAATTAGGTTTAAAAATGTAGATATTAAAATAAGATTATATATATTTATTAATAAAATAATTTTTTTGTTAGTAGTTTTTTATTTCTCTTTAGAATAATTATAAAATATAAAATATAATTTTTAATAAATTATACAACAATTTTTTTAATTGCCTTAGATCTATTTAATTCTACATCTTTTAAGCTCTAAGAGAGATCAAATTTCCTGAAATATAAAGCTTTTTTAAAGTGAAAAGAGAGTTCATCCCTCAAAACGTGGTAAATATAGAGTTAAAATGGATCTAGGTTGGTTTAATTATTATTAATAGTTAATTATAATTATAGCTATTAATTTTAAGTTTTTTATTTTATTTCATTACTTTTTTTTATTGAGTCAAAATGTTAAAGATTACATCTCTACCATATTGAGATCAAATGCTTACATAAGAGTTAAGTTTACCTATGAACCTCAAATGTAATGATTTTTTTAAATAAAAATTGAATGGGCTAATTGAAATCTTTGGTAATAAAATATAATATTATAAAATTATATGTTAGCCAACATTTATTATCACCCCTACCTAAAAAGTGGCCACCAGTGGAGTGAAATACTAATTAAAATGTAATATTAATATCTTTTTCATTATATTTTACTCATTATTGCCCCTCACAACTGCTAACTTTATAGTTGAGTTTGTTTACTTTTAAACTTCAAATAATGTGTAAAATGTAATATTAGAATATTATATTTGACCAAATATACCCCAATAAAAAGTGGTTGGAGGTAGGCATAATTTTTTTTTTACCTTTACAACCTAAATGTATTCAATCTTATTTTTACAGCTAATTATGTATCTAAATATAACATCAAAGATGGATCTAGGCTAGTTTAATTTCTCATTTAAATAGGTTATATTCCACATGAATACCATCGCTCAATACCATTGATTCTTAAAACTAAAGTCAAAATCATACATCATTTTTATTTTATTTTTTCGAATAACATTACACACAACATTTATCACATAAACATATGTCAACTTTTATATATATATAATTATAATTATAATTATATATTAATTAGAATTAGAATTATTTTAATATAATATTAATTACAAGAAAATATATATTTATGTAATAACCTTAACACAAACAAAACTATTATAATCTTAAGTAGCAAAAACCCTATCTTCATATTTTATTTTAAATTCCATTGTGATTTATCTCATAATTCCAGGGTTATTGATATCCTTTAATACAATAAGAAAAGAAAATTACATTTCAAATATTATATACCAAATAAAAATGAAAACAATCTAGAATAATTACATCATATCCTTTTCCTTATTCTCTTTTTAAAAATATATAAATTTATCATCTTAAAACTAATGACGAGATTAATTATGTTAACTAGATCATAACCAGTTATTACTACGTCAATTACATAAATTATGGTTTTAGCTAACGTTTCAACAAGCTGTCAACAATCTCAATTCCATTGTGACTGATCTCTTTCAACACACCATGAATAAAAGTTTTCTTTTCTAATGTGTCTTCTCATTTTATAAAAGACGCATGAAAACGAAAAGAACATGATCCTATAATGTTTAATTTTATTATCCCTTTTAAAAATACAATAAATTTTTTAAATAAATTATAATATTAATATATTTATATAAACATAATATAAATTATTAATTACGCCGTAAGGTATTTTTCTTTGAAATGAACTTCCCTAAAATCTCTCTGTCATCCCTCTGTGCCGTTATATTATGTGTTAGACAATTAGAGTATTGTTAGTCGTTCGATTAAGGGTAGGTAGTTGAATGGTTGTAACTATTCACTATAAGCTCACGTCACCACAACCGTCGTAGGGTTTGGAATGATCCTGCACTGGGACGCTGAAGCGAAAAAGTTATTTCATAGAGTAATGGGTGTCCAAATCGATCTCCGCAGCGAATATTGCAGCTCCAACTAGACTTATTACAATAGTAAAAAACTAGTGGATTTTCCCCAAGATGAATTCTTGGATCTCCCCAACTACGTCTCCTTGCTTCGCCACAATGGCCACATAGCCCTCATCGACTCTGCTACTGGGGAAACCACCACATTTCCCCAACTATGGTAGAGCATAAAGTCACTTGCCACTGGTTTAGCTAGCCTTGGCATCAGAAAATCCAACGTTGTACTCATCCTCTCGCCGAATTCAATCTATTTCCACATAATCTCCATGGCTCTCTTGTCCACTGTCATCTGTTTGGTGTGTTTTTGTTCTCTGAGAGGTGGATACTGCGAGGCAACACATTCTGAGACCTTGTTTACTGAGGACTTGCAGCTGTTTACTGAGTTCCAGCAGGAGCCCTTCTTTAAGCACTACTAGTGACAGACAGAGATTTAGTAGATCCAGTGGCATGGCTAATTTCATCAAGACATCCAATAACAGAGCATGCAGCAGGGCGAATGGCAGAGGCAGGGGTAGGAGTTTCAGTTGACCTAGTGGACAATTTCAGAATCAATAGAAGTACTAAGGTTTCATAATCCTCCATCATGATGCTTTTAAATTTAAAGTAAGCGATATCTCCCATTTCGGTTGCTGGGATTTGGGTATCACTAACTCTGAATAACCCTATCTGTTTACATAGAGGGAGAAATAAGAGCAATGAGGTTGTTGGATAAGCAGTGTGACGGTACTCTCACAGGCCCTCGCCCTGAGAATGGCCTCGGTAAACTCAACAAAATTGGTAGTGCTAATTCTACCATGGCAAACTCAATTCCATTTTGTGCCCATATGGAATAATGTCCAGCGTGTTTCTTTGCAAAATAACATTTGGTTTTCTGCAGTATGAAGGAGCTACAACAGAAGATGGCCGGAAGCCAAGCATATTTGACACTTTCACTCATAGGAAAGGTCTGTTTCATCACATATCTTCATTCATCCCTTCATTTGTATTCTACCCAGTTCCTTGCTTTACTTTGGGACTTTCAAGGCCAAGGCTGGAAGTGAGCTATTCTTTGTTTTAACTGTATTGTCAAGGATTACTGTGGATGGAGGTAATGGAGATGTAGCTGTTGATCAATACCTTCGTTACAAGGTATTATTATCTACAAATCTAAGAACAATAAATGTCACTAGGACAACCTATATGCAGTGGCTACTTGTAAGCCATCCTCAAGCTTTATGTGCATGTCCAACCCCATTATTGTTGTTTTCATACTAATGTATCAATAGTTAAACTCCTAAATGATTTGGGTATCAACCTAACGCAAAATTTCATGTGGGTTTTGAAGGAGGATATTGATCTAATGTCTGCGATGGGAGTAGATGCTTATAGATTTTCAATCTCATGGCCCAGGCTTATTCCTGGTATATTTATGTTTGAGCTCTGACCACATGTTTAATCTTGAGAATTTAGTAAACACTCAATGGACAATGGTAGGAAATAACTATTTCACATATATTGATGTAGATGGCAAAGGACCCATCAACCCAAAAGGTGTTGAGTACTATAATAACCTCATAAATGAGCTTTTGTCCCATGGTAGTATTTATTGACAAACTTGTCTCTCTACTTTGTTTTTATTCCTGTGACTATCGTCCTCAAAACTGTTAATCATTTCACAATGCATGTCTCAGGCATTCAACCACATGTGACATTGTACCACTTTGATCTACCCCAAGCTCTGTAAGATTCCTATGGAGGTTTCTTAAATCCACAGATTGTGTAAACATCTTATCTCATCTCATGTTCTTGTTTTTCTTCCCATGTGGGTTGACACACAAGTCAAAGCATCAATTTATTGGTGCATTAATAATCTTATGGTTAGAGAAGCAACATTCTCTAATCTACTTCGATCTTATGCAGGGAGGATTTTAAAGGTTATGCAGATGTGTGTTTCAGAGAGTTTGGTGACCGAGTGAAATATTGGTCCACTTTCAATGAGCCCGATGTTTTTGGCACTGCATGATATGATGATAGCGTTTTCCCACCTCAAAGATGTTCCCAACCATTTGGAAATTTTACTGTTGGAAACTCAACTATTGAGCCATATATTGTTGGTCACCATGTTTTGCTATCACATATAGCTGCTGTGGAGCTGTACAGGAAAAACTATCGGGTTCTTTTCCTCTCTGATCTATGTTCATCTCCATTCATTCTATGAGATTTTATAAATTTCTCGATGAATGCAGGAAAAGCAAAAGGGTTGGATTGGATTAGTAATTTTAGTACATTGGGTAATACCTCTTACCAATAAACCCACAGATGCGGCTGCTACTCAAAGAGCAAATGATTTTATGGTGGGCTGGTGAGTGATTTCTTTAACAATGAATTTTCAAGTTAACTTATGTTTCCAGAACCTTGAGTACCATAGAGCAGTCTCACCAATTATTATTTCTCTTCTTTTCCAGTTGGGGTTTTCGTAGTGATTCAAATAATTAATAGCTATATTGTTGAAGTGGATGCAAATAGGTGTATTTTTGTTTGGTTGAGGGTAGACAACCACCCTAAATTAATTTCTTTTTCCAAAATCCAGGCTTTTAGACCCATTTGTTTCTGGAGACTATCCAGGGAGCATGAGGAATATAGTGGGTTCTTGGTTACCTTCATTTACAAAGGAACGGGCTCAAAAGTTACAAGGGTCATTGGACTTCATTGGTGTCAATCACTATGTTACTAGGTATTGTTTTGATGTTCCAAGAAAAGGTGAACTTATGTCAAGAGAGTGTGCTCAAGATATGTCCATTGGAACTGCAGGTACGAGAGTCATTCTCACAAAGAGATTTAACTCAATAAATCTCATCTTCTAATAGCCTTTCAACCTGGCCTCCTTAAATCTATGAAGAATAACATTACTGTCTTCAAATCATAAAGGAAAATGGTTTTGATGCATTGAAGTTTTATGTTATTTTAAATTCAAAAGTGATACATTGCAACAACATTGGTATTAAGAACATTTTATGGATGTTCTGTACTGCTTGATGAATGCAGTGGAACGAGATGGAATTCCCATCAGCATCGATGTAAGAAGATTTTGAAGAATCACATGTCCTATTATAATCATATGCTTTCTTCCTTTTTTTAGCAGGAGCCTTTTATAAATATGAGTATATAGATTTCTGTACTTCGAAAGAAATTTTGGATTTAAACTATATCTTAGTTGAGAAACATAATTCTAAACTGAGAGACAAATAGAATCCAAAAATTCGACTAAACTTTTTATAAATTTTAAACATTATGTTCTAAGTATGTTTATATCTTGACAAAAAAAATACTTACCTCATGCTGAAATTTGTAGCAGAGATCATTTTTGGGTATGCCAGTTGTACCACAAAGCATGCAGGCAGTGCTTGAATATATTGATGACCATTCCCGTGATATTCCTATTATTGTGCATGAAAATGGTGGGCACTCTTATTATGATATTCCTCTACCACAAGATAGGTTTTCAGGTCCTCAATGAGAGCTCTCTGTACACTTAAGATTTATGTAGGTTCAAGAAAATATGCACAGATGGGTGCTACACTTTTTGATCATTGACCATCTAATTATCTGTTCTAGACTTACAATATCAGATTTCATATCTAGACAGGATTTTCAGAGCCTAATAACTCTTCTATTCTGCTTTCTTCGGCTTTGAATGACCAATTCAGGATGGATCTCCATCAAGAGGTCCTTCAGCATGTGCTTGCAGCAATAAGGTATCTCATTTCTAAAACATAAAACGTTTATTCATTGTGGCACGAATTTGTGAAATGATGAATATCTCTCAGACATAAAACGTTTATTCATTGTGGCAGGAATGGGTCAGACATTCGTGGATACTTTATATGGTCTTTCCTAGATGACTTTGAAGTTTTGAGTGGTTACACTTGGCATTTTGGTCTTCATTATATGGACTTAAATGACTTTGAAGTTTTGAGTAGTTACACTATGCATTTTCATCTTCATTATGTGGACTTCAATGACAATTTGAAGCATTATCCCAAACTATCTTCTCATTGTTACAGGAGTTTTCTGCAGAGGTGGGAAACCAGGGAATCAATAGTTGAATCTCAAAATCTACTCAACACCTACATTCCTATGAACGTCTCATAGAACCAAGAATTGAAACTCAATTTTATGAAAACAATGCGGTATATTTTAGGCATGATTTTCTTATACAAATTTGATATTTATGTTTATATTCACTTGACCCATATCTACAATTAAGTTTCTATATCAAACCATACGAAAGCAACAATATCAAATAAGGAGGAGACATTACCTAAGAGACTCCAAGACTTGCTAATATTGCTTGTCATAGTATGAAAAATCTAGTTTACCTCTATATCAGATCTCTAAAGATCTTATGTGAAAATTTTTGTGCATATTAGATATAAAAGATTTGAGTTTTGGGTAATCAAAGCTATAGATTGAGAACTACATGGATTGCTTGATAGGATGGCTGGTTCGATTTGTATATCAGGATTGCTAGCTTCTTTGTGGTGGTATTGTGAGATCAATTGGAAATTTATACTCGTTTCATACTTCAAGAGGGAAATGAATTTCCCAATGATGGTGGTGATGAAGGAACCCAGCAAAAGCACAGAGAATAGCATAGCTGATTGAATAAAAAAATCAATTTTGTAAATACAAATAACACACCCTACAAAGTGATGTCTTCTTGAATATTGATCAATATGAATGATTTTCATTTCACAGTTCTTGTGTTTTGATTCTTTATGAATAGGAATTGATTCATTCAATTAAAATTGGTATTGTTGATTTTGATGGTACTTCTGTTCTCCAGCTTGATGATTGGGTGTTGTGCTGAATTTACAAGAGAAATGGTCATTCTTAGAGAGTACAAGGTGTAGAACGAGATGAATCACCAAGTGCAGATGAAGTGATGGCTTCTTTGCCTGGTATTGATCAGCAAAACAAACTGCAACTACCCAAAATTGCCTCTTTCTGTGGGTTGTTGGAGAGTGACAATCCTTTCATAGATGTTTTTTTAAACGATGAAGCCATGGATGGCAATGAAAACAGTAGCAAACTACCTCAAGTCCAGTCCTCCAACCTCTCTCACAACAATTTCAGCAATAACAATGACAACAATAGCGATTGACGATATGAAGTTGTCCCAAAACAAGAAGAATTAGTAGTGGAGAATGACAAAAAATTCAATTCTCAAGAGGGCCCTCTCCTTAGCATATGGGAACGATGAAACCAACCCTGCAAAGAGATTCAACAACATGCAGAACAACTACAGATACAACGTCAACAATAATGTTTCAGCCTTGCTTAATTCAATGCAGCCCAATCAAGCTTTCCAAAAGTAGAACTTCCTAAGCACATTGAATCACAGTCAATAGAATTTCAGACTTCCGTACATTCAGAACATGCATTGGACCACCTAAGCAACTGCTCATCATAGAGGTTTTGAATTCTTTTCAACAAGACTAAGATTGGTATACATCAAAATAGATTGTTCTTTCTACAACTAATCTGTATAATAGTTTCTATCGTATACATGAAAATTGTCATAATTTGTGCATGGAATGAATAGTAGCAACTTGCTATATTCTGTGTATACCAATAGGTATATACAATCAATGTATCAGGTGCAAAGAAACTGTCTATGGCTTCAGGCCTTTATTCATCAGACCATTGTAGCATTTCACTATGGTATATTATTGTTTCTAGAGGAGTAGACAAGTTGTTCATACAAAAGCCTTCCTAAAGATGAGAAGGCTTATACTTCAAATTTCTACATAAGAGCAGAAACTTGTATGATAATATTCCTATATTCAATCTTAAGGTCTGCAATTAAAATCTCCATAGTATTCATGGGATGCATAACTATAACAATCACCAGATCAGAATGTTTGCAAGAGATCAGGAGACCCATATCTACAATTAAGTTTCTGTATCAAACCATACTAAAGCAACAATATCAAATAAGGAGGAGACATTACATAAGAAAGACTCTGAGACTTGCTAATATTGCTTGTCATAGTATGAAAAATCTGGTTTACCTTTGTATCAGATCTGTAAAGATCTTAGAATGAGATCTAGACATATTAATGTGAAAATTTATGTGCATATTAGATATAAAAGATTTGAGTTTTGAGTTATCAAAGCTATAGATTGAGAACTACATGAATTTCTTGATAGGATGGCTGGTTCGATTTGTATATCAGGATTGCTAGCTTCTTTGTGGTGGTAGTGTGACATCAATTAGGAATTGCTACTCGTTTCATAATTTAAGAGGGAAATGAATTTGCCAATGATGGTGGTGATGAAGGAACCCAGCAAAAGCACAGAGAATAACATAGATGAGTGAATAAAAAAATAAATTGTGTAAATATAAATAACACACCCTACAAAGTGATGTCTTCTTTCTCTGTAAGGTTATCATTTTATCAGTATTTATAGAACATAAACAGTTAGCAAAGCTACAAATGTGAAATGTTAATTGGTCTCTGTTAGTCAATTCTAGTTTGTGCTCATATGGAATAATGTCCAGTGTGTTTCTTTGCAAAATAACAATTGGTTTTCTGCAGTATGAAGGAGCTGCAGCAGAAGATGGCTGGAAGCCAAGCATCTTTGACACTTCACTCACAGGGAAGGTCTGTTTCATCACATATCTTCATTCATCCCTTCATTTGCATTTTACCTAGTTCCTTACTTTACTTTGGGACTTTCAAGGCCAAGGCTAGAAGTAAGCTGTTGTTTGTTTTAACTGTATTGTCAGGGATTACTGTGGATGGAGGTAATGGAGATGTAGCTTTTGATCAATACCATCGTTACAAGGTATTATTATCTGCAAACCTAAGAACAATAAATGTCACTAGGACAACCTATATGTAGTGGCTACTTGTAACCCATCCTCAAGCTTTATGTGCATGTCCAACCCCATTATTGTTGTTTACATACTAATGTATCAATAGTTAAACTCCTAGATGATTTGGGTATCAACCTGATGCAAAATTTCATGTGGGTTTTGAAGGAGGATATTGATCTAATGTCTGCGATGGGAGTAGACGCCTATAGATTTTCAATCTCATGGCCCAGACTTATTCCTGGTATATTTCTGTTTGAGCTCTGACCACATGTTTAATCCTGAGAATTTAGTAAACACTCAATGGAAAATGGTAGGAAATAACTATTTCACATATATTAATGGAGATGGCGAACGAACCATCAACCCAAAAGGCATTGAGTACTATAATAGCCTCATAAATGAGCTTTTGTCCCATGGTAGTATTTATTGACAAACTTATCTCTCTACTTTGTTTTTATTCCTGTGACTATCATCCTCAAAACTGTTAATCGTTTCACAATGCATGTCTCAGGCATTCAACCACATGTGACACTGTGCCTATTTTATTTGCCCCAAGCTCTGTAAGATTCCTATGGAGGTTTCTTAAATCCACAAATTGTGTAAACATCTTATGTCGTCTCCTGTTCTTGTTTTTCTTCCCATGTCGGTCGACACACAAGCCAAAGCATCAATTTACTGGTGCATTAATAATCTTATCGTTAGAGAAGCAACATTCTCTAGTCTACTTCGAACTTATGCAGGGAGGATTTTAAAGGGTATGCAGATGTGTGTTTTAGAAAGTTTGGTGATCGAGTGAAATATTGGTCCACTTCAATGAGCCCAATGTTTTTGTCACTGCAGGATATGATGATGAAGTTTTCCCACCTCAAAGATGTTCCCAACCATTTGGAAATTGTACTATTGGAAACTCAACCGTTGAGCCATATATTGTTGGTCATCATGTTTTTCTATCACATATAGCTGTTGTGGAGCTGTACAGGAAAACCTATCGGGTTCTTTTCCTCTCTGATTTATGTTCATCTCCATTCATTCTATGAGATTTTATAAATTTCTCCATGAATGCAAGAAAAGCAAAAGGGCTGGATTGTATTAGTAATTTTAGTACATTGGATGATACCTCTTACCAATAAATCCACAGATGTGGCTGCTACTCAAAGAGCAAATGATTTTATGGTGGGCTGGTGAGTGATTTCTTTAACAATGAATTTTCAAGTTAACTTATGTTTCCAGAACCTTGAGTACCATAGAGCAGTCTCACCAATTGTTATTTCTCCTCTTTTTCAGTTGTGGTTTTCGTAGTGATTCAAATAATTAATAGCTATATTGTTGAAGTGGATGCAAATAGGTTTACTTTTGTTTGGTTGGGGGCAGACAACCACCCTGAATTAATTTCTTTTTCCAAAATCCAGGCTTTTAGACCCATTTGTTTCTGGAGACTATCCAGGGAGCATGAGGAATATAGTGGGTTCTCGGTTACCTTCATTTACAAAGGAACATGCTTAAAAGTTACTAGGGTCATTGGACTTCATTGGTGTCAATCACTATGTTACCAAGTATTGTTTTGATGTTCCAAGAAAAGGTGAGCTTATGTCAAGAGACTATGCTCAAGATATGTCCATTGGAACTGCAGGTACGAGAGTCATTCTCACAAATAGATTTATCTCAATAAATCTCATCTTCTAACAACCTTTCAACTTGGCCTCCTTAAATCTATGAAGAATAACATTATTGTCTTCAAATCATAAAGGAAAATGGTTTTGATCCGTTGAAGTTTTATGTTATTTTAAATTCAGAAGTGATACATTACAAGAACATTGGTATTAAGAACATTTTATGGTTGTTCTGTACTTCTTGATGAATGCAGTGGAACGAGATGGAATTCCCATCAGCGTCGATGTAAAAATATTTTTAAGAATCACATGTCCTATTATAATCATATGTTTTCTTTTTCTTTTTAGCAGGAGCTTTTTATAAATATGAGTATGTAGATTTTTACAGTTCGATAGAAATTTTGGATTTATTCTATGCCTTAGTTTAGAAACATAATTCTAAACTAAGAGACAAATAGAATCCAAAAATTCAACTAAACTTTTTATAAATTAAATAGTATGTTCTAAGTATGTTTATATCCTGACAAAAAAATATTTACCTCATGCTGAAATTTGTGGCAGAGATCATTTTTGGGTATGCCAGTTGTACCACAAATCATGCAGGTAGTGCTTGAATATATTGAGGACCGTTCCCATAATATTCCTATTATTGTGCATGAAAATAATGGGCACTCTTCTTATGTTATTCCTCTACCACAAGTTAGGTTTTCAGGTCCTCAATGAGAGCTCTCTGTACATTTAAGATTTATGCAGGTTCAAGAAAATATACGCAGATTGGTGCTAAACTTTTTTATCATTGACCATCTAATTATCTATTTTGGACTTACAATATCAGCTTTCATGTCTGGACAGGATTTTCAGAGCCTAATAATTCTTCTATTACCCTTTCTGAGGCTTTGAATGACCAATTCAGGATGGATCTCCATCAAGAGGTCCTTCATTATGTGCTTGTAGCAATAAGGTATACCATTTCTGAAACATAAAACGTTTATTCATTGTGGCAGGAATTTGCGAAATGATGAATATCTCTCAGACATAAAACATTTATTCATTTTGGCAGGAATGGGTCAGATATCTGTGGATACTTTATATGGTCTTTCCTAGATGACTATGAAGTTTTGAGTGGTTACACTTGGCGTTTTGGTCTTCATTATGTGGACTTAAATGATTTTGAAGTTTTGAGTATTTACACTTGGCGTTTTGGTCTTCATTATGTGGACTTCAATGACAATTTGAAGCGTTATCCCAAACTATCTGCTCATTGGTGCAAGAGTTTTCTGCAGAGGCGGGAAAGCAGGGAATCAATACTTGAATCTCAAATTCTACTCAACACCTACACTCCTATGAACGTCTCATAGAACCAAGAATTGAAACTCAATTTTATGAAAACAATGTGGTATATTTTAGGCATGATTTTCTTATACAAATTTGATATTTATGTTTATATTCACTTCCAAAAATGCTTTTATAGCATTTGATATATGATGTTTATGGTAGGAAACAATGTATTAAAAAATCTCAAATATTTTTTTATTTTTATTTTTTAAGTTAGGATAGATCATATAAGTGTTAATGGATGTTCTTTTTTTCATTATCTTTATCATCATCACCATATTGGAATTTTCTAAAATTTCACTGGATATATCCAAATTATTCTTTGGACCCTTACAAATTGTTCAATATTATATTTCTTTATTCTAGAGGCATCCTAGTCTTAAAGTGATATTTGAAACAAACTTTATGAGTCATATACTTTAAAATACGAGCTTTTTTGCTTCATGTTTGCCACAAGAAAAATCACGGC